>KZ825524.1:0-19227 GCA_003184685.1 Aspergillus indologenus CBS 114.80
GTAATATTTATATATACTATAGGTTTTTAATATATATAAACTATATTTTTAATATAGTTAATAAAAAGATTAATATTTTTAAAATATATAATATATTTTTACTATTTAAAATACTAATCTATTTTTATATTAAAAAAAAAATAATTAATATTATTAGACTTTAAAGTCTATATATATTATATTAGTTATTTTTTTTTATTATTTTTTTTATTTTTGCTGTTTAGTTGTTTTTAATTTTAATAATTATATTTTATATATTTTTTTTAATTATATCAATTATATTTCTATTTAAATTTATAAAAATATTAATTTATATTTTTTAACTTTATTATAATATTAATAAGCTGTAGTTAAGCTATATTATTTTATTTATTATTTAATAATTTATTTTATAATTTAATATTTTTTATATCAGCGTTTAGCGTACTAGTATCTAGTATTAAAATTAAATTAAATAATATAAAAAAGTTAAGTAGTAAAAATATAAAAAAAAAAAAATATATAAAAAAATTTAGTAAAAAGTAAAAAAAAAAAAATTTTTTTTTTTTTAAAATTTTTTTTTATTACTATTTAAATATATAGAAGATAAATATTTATTAAATAAAAAAAAATAATAGATTTTTTATAAGTATTCTTATAGTTAGGGAAGTAGATATAAAAAAAAATTATAAAGCTAAAAAATACTAATATAAATAATTAAATAAAAAAAAAAACTTTATAAAAATATAATAGTTTAGATTTAGTAAAAATATATAGTATTTTTATAAATAATATAAATATTTCTAAAATTAACTATTTAGAAGTCTATATTATTTTAAAATATTTTAATATTTTATTAAATACTTTTAAAATTAACTATCTAGAAGTCTATACTATTTTAAAATATTTTAATATTTTATTAAAATTTTTTTATAAAAAATCTATAAAGAAAAAAAATATTAAGTTTTTTAAAATTTAAAATTTTAATATAGAAAAATCTATAGTTTTTAAAAGTTCTAATAATATAATACTAATAGATTTTAATATATTAATACTAGCAGATCTTAATTTTATATATTTAAAAAGTTTATCCGGATTAATATTAAAAACTAGTTATTTAATTAACTAAAATATATATATTATTTTTAAAAAAAGAAATTCTATAAAATATTTAAATTTTTAAATAGCTTTATTAAATATCGGATAATTAATATTTTAATTAAATAAATAAAAAATAGTATCTGCAGATTTTAATAATTTTAAAGTTTAAATAATATAAATTATATAATATATTATATTTTCTTTAGCTGCTAAATATAGCGGCTGCTTAATAAATTATAATATATTATAATCTAATATTTAAATTTTATATATTTTAGTATTTTTATATTTATATTTTTCTATATAAAAAAATAGTAATATTATAAAAAAAAATAATAAAAAAAATAATTAGAATCCTAGTTTTTATATTATTTTAAATAGAAGCTTAGTAGAAAAAAAAATATTAATATTTAAAAAAATAATCTTTAGTACTTTAAAAAAATATATTTAAAAGAATCTAGAATTATACTAGATATATTATTAATTAATTATTAATATACTAGGCTGGAAGCCCTTAAAATATAAAAATATTAAAATAATATAATAGTATAAAGTTATTATTTTTTAAAAAGCTATATATATAGTAATATTAAGTACAGTTGCAGAAGGACAGAAGAAATAAATAAAAAAAAAATAAAATAAAGAAGAAGCAAGATAACAAGACGCAATATTTATAGTCTATAGTCTACTAAATAATAAAAATAAAATATCTAATTATTTTTAATATTTATTAATATTATTTTAATAGTTTAAATCTAAATAAACTTTTAATATAATAAATAATTAAAAAAAGATTAGATATTTTTTTTACTTTAGTAGACTATAGATTTATAAACTATATTATATTTAATAATAAATTTAATTATTAGTCTAAACGCCGGATATTAATTTAGATTATAATTTTTAACTAAAATTTAAAATTATATAATAAAAATAATAGAAAAAAATATTAAAAACTACTCTAAATTATATTAACTATTTATTTTAATATAATTAGTTTTAATTTAATTTACTAGTTTTAGTAGTATATATAATAGTAATAGCAGTAGTATTAATATTATTAAAAAAATATTATTTATAAAAAATATAGATTTATAGGGGCAACTATAAAATATATTTATATATATTTATTATTATATCTTATCGTCTCGCTTCTTCTATCTAACTTCTATTTATTCTTTTTATTTTTTCTTTTACTATACTTAATATTATATATTTCTATATATATAGCTTTTTAAGAAATAATAATTTTATATTATTATATTATTTTAATATTTTTATATTTTAGGGGCTTCTAGTCTAATATATTAATAATAAATTAATAGTATATCTAATATAATCCTAGGTTCTTTTAAATATATTTTTTACAGTATTAAAAATTATTATTTTAAATATTAATATTTTTTTTTCTACTAAACTTATATTTTAGATAATATAAAAATTAAAATTTTAACTATTTTTTTATTATTATTTTTATTTTATAATATTATTATTTTTTTATATAAAAAAATATAGATATAAAAATATTAAAATATATAAAATTTAAATATTAGATTATAATATATTATAATATATTAAATAGCTGTTATATTTAGCAGCTAAATAAAAATATAATATATTATATAGTTTATATTATTTAAACTTTAAAATTATTAAAATCTATAAATACTATTTTTTACCCGCCTAATTAAAATATTAATTATTTAATATTTAATAAAACTATTTAAAAATTTAGATATTTTATAGACTTTTTTTTTTAAAAATAATATATATATTTTAGTTTATTAAATAATTACTTTTTAATATTAATCTAAATAAATCTTTCGGATATTTAAGATTAAGATCTATTAGTATTATATTATTAAAATTTTTAAAAATAATAATTATAAATCTTTTATTAAAATTTTAAATATTAAAAGATTTAATATTTTTTTATAGATCTTTTATAAAAGAATTTTAATAAAATATTAAAATATTTTAAAATAGTATAGACTTTTAGATAGTTAATTTTAAAAATATTTAATAAAATAATAAAATATATTAAAATAGTATAGATTTTTAAATAATTAATTTTAAAAATATTTATATTATTTATAAAAATACTATATATCTTTATTAAATCTAAACTATTATATTTTTATAAAGTTTTTTTTTTTTAATTATTTATATTTATAGTATCTTTTAGCTTTATAATTTTTTTTTATATTTATTTTTTTAATTATAAAAATATTTATAAAAAATCTATTATTTTTTTTATTTAATAAGTACTTTTCTTTTATATACTTAGATAGTAATAAAAAAATATTAATCTAAAGAAATATTTTTTTTTAATTTTTTATTAGATTTTTTTATATATTTTTTCTTCTTTATATTTTTACTATTTACTTTTTTTATATTATTTAATCTAATTTTAATACTACTTTTTATAAAAAATACTAGTATACTAAATACTAATATAAAAAAATACTAAATTATAAAATAAGTTATTTAATAGTAAATAAAATAATATAGCTTAATTATAGCTTATTAATATTATAGTAGAATTAAATAATATAAATTAATATTTTTATAAGTATAAATAGAAGTATAACTAATATAATTAAAAAAAAATATATAAAATATAATTATTAGAATTAAAAATAACTAAATAGTAAAAATAAAAAAAATAATAAAAAAAAAACAGCTAATATAATATATATAAACTTTAAAATTTAATAATATTAATTATTCTTTTTAATATAAAAATAAATTAGTATTTTAAACAGTAAAAATATATTATATATTTTAAAAATATTAATCTTTTTATTAACTGTATTAAAAATATAATTTATATATATTTAAAACCTATAGTATATATAAGTATTACTAATTATTTTTAAAATACAGCTTTTAACTAGTATTTTATACTTAGTAAATATAAAAAATATATATATATATATATATTTTTAAAAAATAGATATTTAAAAATCTTTATATTAAATTTAAATCTAATATTATTTAAATATTTATTTAAAATATTATATATAATTATAAGATCTTTTATATTAATAATATTTATAATTAGTTAATATTAATATAGATATATTTTTATTTTAATCTTAGTGCTAGTATTAATTTATTTATATAAACTATTATTATAATTAACTTTTTTAACTATTTAAATAGTAAAATATTTTTTTAATAAAAATAATTAAATAATAAATAAAATATATAATAATAATACTAATATAGAGGCAGTAACTATTATAATAATAATTATTTAAAAAAATAATTCTTTTAAAAATATTTTAATAATGTATATTAAAACTGCTTTAATAATATTTATTAAAACTAGAATAACTATTATAAATATTAAAAAAATTAATATAAAAATAACTATAGTAATTATAGTAATTATTTTTTTAAAAACTATTATATATTTTAGTATAATTATAAATAATATAATAATAATTTTAATTTTAAAAAGCTTTAGCTTACTAATATAAATATAAATACTAATAATTAAAATAATAATAAATATTTTTTTTAAAATAAATAAAATTTATAAAAATAAAGTAATATATAGATATAGCAGTAGTCTTTATATTGTAAATAACTACTTTTAATAAACTATTTTTAAAATAAAGTAAAAATCAAAAATATTAATATAAATAATAATAAAAATATAAAATAGTTTTAAAACTATATAGATAAACTATAATAAATATATTAAACATCTATTTATAATAATAATTAAACTTAGCTATATATTATTTTAACTAATTTTATTATATCTAATAAATTTAATAATATATATTATAATAAAAACCCTATAGCAACTACCAAAACCACCCCTATACTTATCCTATTGCGGCGATAATTATAGAAAATAAGTCTATATATTAAATTATTTTTATAAGTATTTTTTTAAAGCTATACTTATCTATATAGTAGTATAAAAATTAGAAAATATATAATATAGATATTTTATAATTTTAGTTTTAAAATTTATAGATTTATATACCCGCCTTACTAATTATAACTAAAATAATATACTATTAAAAAAAAATAAAAGACTTATTATAACTGTTTTTAACTTTTATACTAAAAATTAACTTTAAAGTCTATATATATATTTTTTATAATAAAACTAAAAAATTACTATAAATTACTAAGATCTAAAAAAATATTTTTAAAATATTTATTAATTTTATATACTTTATAATATTTTTTATAAAAAAAATATAAAATATAAATAAATAGTTTTTAAATTAGATTACTAATAAATTAAAATAGATTAAATCTATAATTATTAATTAAAATAAATATTAAATAAATATATTTTATATATTATAAATAGTTTTTAATTTAATCTATATAATCGGTAGTTAGATTTTTATATTTAAATAAACTATATAGTTATATTAAAATATAATTTTTTTATTATATTTTTTAGCTATAAAATTTTTACTAATTTTAAATTAGATTTATAAAATTTTAATTAATATATTTCTAATTTTAAATAATATTTATAATAGTAGTAATATTAGTATTAGCTTAGCTATATTAGTTTTTATTTTTAAAAAAAAACTTAAAATTACTATCTACTATATAGATTATTATATTATTAATCTTTTTTAATAAAATTTAGCTAAATTAATTAATAAAGTTAATTAAATACTATAAAAATTTAAAAATCTAAAAATCTTTTATTATATATTTTTAATAAATAAAATATTATTAAATAATAATATTTTTTTATAAACTAATATTTTTAAAAATATAGTTTAACTAAGCTGGGCAACCGGCTAGATTATAATATTTAATAAAAAAACTAAAATTTATTAATATATTTTTAAAATAATTATAAAAAAATAAATATTATTATAAATCTTAAAAATCTATTTATAAAATTTAAAACTAATAATATTAGTCGGCTTATTATAATATTTATTAAAATTATTTAAATAAACTAGCTTTTTAACAGCTATAAAACTAAAAAATCTTATAATTTAAATTAATTATAAAATTTAATAGTAACTATACTATAAAAATTATTATATTATATAATTTAATATTTAATAATAAAAACTATTATTATTTTTATTATAATAAATATTATAAGATCTAGTAGTATTTTAATTATTAAATATATAAATATATTATCTAATATTATAAATAAAGCTTTATTTATATATATTATATATAAAACTATAATTTTAAAAATTATTTATAAATATAAAATTATATTATTATTTATTATATAATCTATATATAAAATAAGAATTTAAAAAATAATTATCTTATTTATAATTATAATTATTTTATAAAAACTAAAAAACTTAAAAAAATCTGCAGCTATTAGATTAATAGCCTATAATATTACTAAATAATTTATTAGCTTATTTTAGAAAATACTAAGTTTAGTAAAACTTTTAGATTTAGCTATAATTCTAAATATAAGCCCAAACCTAAGCCTATATATTTATTAAAAATCTTAATAAAATAGATCTTAGTCTATATTATTAAAGTAAAATCTAAATTAATTTTAAAACTATATAAAATAGCTAATAAGTTCCGAATACAGCCCGGACTGTAGTCTAATAATAAGAAATAAAAATATTACTATATAAAAAAAATCTAAAATAAAAGCTATAATATAATAAAAATAAATATTAAAATAGTTATAATACTATTTTTTTTAATAAAAAATCTATTAGTTTTTAATTTAATTATTCTTAAAACTATCGGCGCGCGCTAAAAAAACTATAGTTTAAAAAATAATTAATATATAAATAAAAAATTTTTATTTTAAAATAAATTTAGTATAATAAATAATATTATTAAATTTTTTTAATAATAATTAATTTATTATTTATTTTATAGGCTAACTTCTATAGTTTTTATAATAAAATAATTATATATTTTTTTAATAAAAAAAAATATAAGATTATAATTTTTTAATAGTTTAAAAATCTATAATTAATAATTTAACTAATCTAGTTTTTATATATTTATAGGCCTTTAATAGATATTTTTATATATACTTTTAATTATATTTAAAAAAAATTAAAAATTTATTATATATTTATATATATATATTAATTAATAAATTAATCCTAATATATAATTAATCTATTATATAAATTAAAATTTAAATATATTTATATTTAAAATATTAGGCTTTAAACTAATTAATATTTTTAATATATATAATTTAAACTACTAGTATTCTAGAGATTTAACTTTTTTTATATTAAATTAGATTATCCGAAAAATCTCCGGCTGCTATTATATTTTTATAAAAAAATTTAATTTTTATTATTTATTTTAAAATTATAAAATCTATATATAATAAAATTCTAATATTAATATATTAATTAAACTAATTAAAAATTACAATCTATAGTTATTTATTTTTATTAGTATAATAATTTTTAATAACTATATTAGTTCTATAAATAATTAAATAATTTTAGATTTAATATAGATTTTTATTAAAATAATTAATTAGTTAATTAGCTGCTATATTTATAAAAACTAATAGTTTATTATAAATTATATATTAATTATTATTATTTTTACTTTTATTTTATAGTTTTTATCTACTGCTATCCGCCTATAATAATAAAAAGCTAATTAAAACTAGTTTATTAAAATATTAATTATAAAAAACTAAACTCTACTGCAGTTAAAAATTACTGCAGATTTTAATATTATAATAAAAAATTTTATTAACTGCTTAATTAAAATTATAAAAATTTTAATATTAAAAATTATTTTAAATAAATATTTTTAATTAAGATATACTATAGCTCTTAGAGGCCTTTACTATTATATAATAATAATTTATTATAAAATAGCTATTATATATAAAAAAAAAACTATTAAAAATATAATTAATTTTATAATATTTTTAATTATATAAATAATAAAATAGTTTAATAAATTTACTATTTTAAAATTAAAAAAACTATAAAGTTTTTTTAAAACTTTTAAAATCTAGTAAAATAATATTATATTTAAAGTATATTTTTATAGATTTTTATTTTTATATTTTAAATAAATAAATATAAATTTATTATTTTAAAAACTAAAGTTTAAGCTTTAAAAAATATTCTATTTACTATATTATTTAATATTAATTTTAATAATATTAAAGATTTTAACTATTTTAAAAAAATATTTATAAAACTTCTATTTATTTTTAAAAAAATTAAAACTATTATTAATTATATTATATTTTTTAAAATCTTCGGCTTTAATAATTTTTTTAATACAGCCCTATAAAAAGCTCTTTTAATAATATTTTTTTTTATAATATATTTATTTAATATTTATTTTTAGTTAAAATACTATTTAAAATATTTTTATTTATCTACTACTATTATTATCTATAAATTTAAAAAAATTAATTATAATAATCTAAAGATTTATTAGTTTATTATACTACTAAATATTTTAAAATAAATTTTAAAAATTATAGTAGTAGTTTAATTAAATTATTTTATAAAATAATTTAAACTATTTTTAAAAAATTATATTAATAGCTATTAAAATTATTTAACTAAATATATTTTTTATTTTTTATTAAAATAAATCTATATAATTTAATAAGCCGGCTACTATATAGCTAATCTACTTATATTTAATATATATAGTACTTTTAATAATATTATTTTTTACTATTTTTTTTATAATCTATATAAATAATATATATTATAAATATTAATTAATTAGATAAGTAGTTTTTTTTTAAATAATTAACAGCTCTACTTTTATAGAAAAATCTTTTTAAAATATTTAATTTTTATATAAATATTTTTTAAAGCTTTCTACTTTTATTAATTTTTTTTTAATACTAATTTTATTAAAAAAATTTATACTATATTTTTAAAGTCTTTAATTATTATATATATTAATAATTTTAATATTATAGTATAGAGCAGCTTTATTATAGTAAACTACTAGTAATTAAAATATATTTATTTTATATATAAAAAATAAAAAATTATATATATTTTTTACTTTATTTTTATAAAATATAGACTAATTTATTTTTAAAAAAACTATTAAAATATTTTTAAGCTAACTAGTTTAATAAAAATTTTAATAATTATTTAAAATATATTAATTAAATTTATTTTAATATTCTACTATTTTAATATAATTTTAGATTTTAATTTTATTAATATAGTTTATATAGTTTACTACTAGGCTAAAACAGCTCTACTAATATTAACTTTTATTTTAATTATTAACTTTATTTAAAATATTAATATTCTATATTTATATAAAATATAGATTTTTATTTTTTAACTATAGATATTTTATAAATATTTTATATAGTATATTAAAACTATCTATAATTTTATTATAATTTAGAATTATTTAGTTTAAACTATAAAATTAATTTAAAAATAGATTTTTATTTATATTATTAGTATTTTTTATATAATAATAAAGCTTATTTTTATAGTTTATTTTTATATTCTACTAATAATAGTAGTTTTAGATTTTAAAATCTTTTAAACTTATTTCTAGATATATATTTTTTTAATATATATTTAGATTTAGACTATCTAGACTTTACTAAAACCCTATAGTAACCACTAAAACCACCCCTATACTCGTCCTATCGCGGCGATAATTATAGAAAATAATTTTATATATTAAATTACCTCTATAAGCATCTTTTTAAAGCTATATTTATTTATATAATAGTATAAAAACTAAAAAATATATAATATAAATATTTTATAGCTTTAGTTTTAAAATCTATAGATTTATATATTTATTTTACTAACTATAATTAAAATAATATACTATTAAAAAAAATAGAAGACTTACTATAGCTATTTTTTATTTTTATATTAAAAACTAATTCTAAAATCTATATATATATTTTTTATAATAAAGCTAAAAAATTACTATAAGTTACTAAAATCTAAAGAGGTATTTTTAAAATATTTATTAATTTTATATATTTTATAGTATTTTTTATAAAAAAAATATAAAATATAGATAAATAGTTTTTAAATTAGATTACTAATAAGCTAAAGTAGATTAAATCTATAATTATTAACTAAAATAAATATTAAATAAATATATTTTATATATTATAAATAGTTTTTAATTTAATATATATAATCGGCAGCTAGGCTCTAATATCTAAATAGACTATATAATTATATTAAAATATAATTTTTTTATTATATCTTTTAGCTATAGAATTTTTATTAGTTTTAAACTAGATTTATAGAGTTTTAACTAATATATTTTTAATTTTAAATAATATTTATAATAGTAGTAATACTAGTATTAGCTTAGCTATATTAGTTTTTATTTTTAAAAAAAGCTTAAAATTATTATCTACTATATAAACTATTATATTATTAATTTTCTTTAATAGAGCTTAGCTAAATTAATTAATAAAATTAATCAGATATTATAAAAATTTAAAAATCTAAAGATTTTTTACTATATATTTTTAATAGATAAAATATTACTAAGTAGTATATTTTTTTATAAACTAATATTTTTAAAAATATAATTTAACTAAACTAGATAATCGGCTAGACTATA
This sequence comes from Aspergillus indologenus CBS 114.80, assembly GCA_003184685.1. NCBI lineage: Eukaryota > Fungi > Ascomycota > Eurotiomycetes > Eurotiales > Aspergillaceae > Aspergillus > Aspergillus indologenus. The sequence continues at coordinate 10,645 of KZ825524.1, forward strand.
GTATTTAATAAAAAGATTAAAATCTATTAATATATTTTTAAAGTAATTATAAAAAAAATAAATACTACTATAAATTTTAAAAATTTATTTATAAGATTTAAAATTAATAATATTAATTAATTTATTATAATATTTATTAAAATTATTTAAATAGACTAGCTTTTAAACGGCTATAAGACTAAAAAGATTCTATAATCTAAATTAATTATAAAATTTAATAATAATTATACTATAGAGGCTGCTATACTATATAATCTAATATTTAATAATAAAAACTACTACTATTTCTACTATAATAAATACTATAAAGTTTAGCAGTACTTTAACTACTAAATATACAAGTATATTATCTAATACTATAAGTAAAGCTTTATCTATATATATTATATATAAAACTATAATTTTAAAAACTATTTATAAATAAAAAACTATATTATTATCTATTATATAATTTATATATAAAATAAAAATTTAAAAAATAATTATTTTATTTATAACTGCAGCTGTTTTATAAAAATTAAAAAACTTAAAAAATCTACAGCTATTAGATTAATAGTTTATAATATTATTAAATAGTTTATTAGTTTATTTTAAAAAATATTAAGCTTAATAAGGCTTCCGGGCCTAGCTGCAACTTTAAATATAAATTTAAATCTAAATCTAAAACTAAGTCTAAATCTATATATTTACTAAAAACTTTAATAAAATAGATTTTAATTTATACTATTAAAGTAAAATCTAAGTTAGTTTTAAAACTATATAAAGCAGTTAGTAAATTTTAGATATAATCTAAGCTATAGTTTAATAATAAAAAATAAAAGTACTATTATATAAAAAAAATCTAAAATAAAAGCTATAATATAATAAAGGCGGATATTAAAATAATTATAATACTATTTTTCTAATAGAAAATTTATTAATTTTTAATTTAATTATTTTTAAAGCAGTCGGCGCGCGCCGAAGAAACTATAGTTTAAAAAATAATTAATATACTAATAAAAAATCTTTATTTAAAAATAAATTTAGTATAATAAATAGTACTACTAAATTTTTTTAATAATAATTAATTTATTATTTATTTTATAGACTAACCTCTACAGCTTTTATAATAAAATAACTATATATTTTTTTAATAAAAAAAAATATAAAACTATAATTTTTTAATAGTTTAAAAACCTATAATTAATAATTTAATTAATCTAATTTTTATATATTTATAGATTTTTAATAGATATTTTTATATATATCTATAGCTATATTTTAAAAATATATTAAATCTATTATATATTTATATATATATTAACCGGTAAATTAACTTTAATATTTAATTAATTTACTATATAAATTAGAATTTAAATATATTTATATTTAAAATACTAGGCTTTAGACTAGTTAATATTTTTAATATATATAATTTAAACTACTGGTATTTTAGAAATTTAGCTTTTTTTATATTAGACTAGACTATTTAAAAAGCTTCCAGCCGCTATTATATTTTTATAAAAAATTTTAATCTTTATTATTTATTTTAAAACTATAAAATTTATATATAATAAAATTTTAATACTAATATATTAATTAAATTAGCTAAAAACTATAATCTACAGCTATTTATTTTTATTAGTATAATAATTTTTAATAATTATATTAGTTTTATAAATAGCTAAATAATCCTAGATCTAATATAGGCCTCTATTAAAATAGTTAATTAATTAATTAGCTGCTATATCCGCAAAAACTGGCGGTTTATTATAAATTATATACTAATTACTACTATTTTTAATTTTATTCTATAATTTTTATCTACTATTATTTATTTATAATAATAAAAAACTAATTAAAATTAATTTATTAAAATATTAGCTATAGAAAATTAGGCTCTACTATAATTAAAAATTATTATAGATTTTAATATTATAATAGAGAATCTTATCGGCTGCTTAATTAAAATTATAAAAATTTTAATATTAAAAATTATTTTAAACAGATACTTTTAGCTGAAATATACTATAGTTTTTAAAAATTTTTACTACTATATAGTAGTAGTCTATTATAGAACAGCTGCTATATATAAAAAAAAAACTATTAAAAATATAATTAATTTTATAATATTTTTAGCTGTATAGATAATAAAATAGTCCGGCAGATCTACTACTCTAAAATTAAAAAAACTATAAAGTTTTTTTAAAGCTTTTAAAATCTAATAAAATAGTATTATATTTAAAGTATATTTTTATAAATCTTTATTTTTATACTTTAAATAAATAAATATAAGTTTATTATTTTAAAAGCTAAAGTCTAAGTTTTAAAAAATATTCTATTTACTATACCGCCTAATATTAATCTTAATAATATTAAAAACTTTAACTACTCTAAAAAGGTATTTATAAAGATTTTATTTATTTTTAAAAAAAATTAAAACTATTATTAATTATATTATATTTTTTAAAATCTTTAGTTTTAATAGTTTTTTTAATATAATTCTATAAAGGGCCCTTCTAGTAATACTTTTTTTTATAATATTTTTATTTAATACTTATCTTTGGCTAAAGTACTATTTAAAATATTTTTATTTATTTATTATTATTATTATTTATAAGCCGAGAAAAACCGACTATAATAATTTAAAGATCTATTAGTCTATTATACTATTAAATATTTTAAAAAAAACTTTAAAAGTTGTAGTAGCAGTTTAACTAAATTATTTTATAAAATAATTTAAACTATTTTTAAAAAACTATATTAATAATTACTAAAACTATTTAACTAAATATATTTTTTATCTTCTACTAGAATAAGTTTATATAGCCTAGCAGGCCGGCTACTATATAATTAGTCTACTTATACTTAATATATATAGTATTTTTAATAATATTATTCTCTACTATTTTTTTTATAATTTATATAAATAATATATATTATAGATACTAATTAACTAAATAAGCAGCTTTTTTTTTAAATAATTAATAGTTCTGCTTCTATAGAAAGGCCTTTCTAAAATATTTAATTTTTATATAAATATTTTTTAAAACTCTCTACTTTTACTAATTCTTTTTTTTTTAATATTAACTTTATTAAAAAAATCTATACTATATTTCTAAAGTTTTTAGTTATTATATATATTAATAATTTTAATATTATAGTATAGAGCAGCTCCGCCGCGGTAAACTACTACTAATTAAAATATATTTATTTTATATATAAAAGATAAAAGACTATATATATTTTCTACTTTATTTTTATAAAATATAGACTAATTTATTTTTAAAAAAATTATTAAAATATTTTTAAACTAATTAGCTTAGTAAAAGCTTTAATAACTATTTAAAATATATTAATTAAGTCTACTCTAATACTTTATTATTTTAGTATAATTTTAAATTCTAATTTTACTAATATAGTTTATATAGTTTACTACTAGACTAAAGCAGTTCTACTAATATTAGTTTTTATTTTAGTTACTAGCTTTATCTAGAATATTAATATTTTATATTTATATAAAATATAGATTTTTATTTTTTAGCTGCAGATATTTTATAAATATTTTATATAGTATATTAAAACTATCTATAGTTTTATTATAGTTTAAAATTATCTAATTTAAACTATAAAATTAATTTAAAAATAGATTTTTATTTATATTATCGATATCTTTTATATAATAGTAGGACTTATTTTTATAGCTTATTTCTATATTCTACTAATAATAATAATTCTAGATTTAAAAATTCTTCGGGCTTATCTCCAGATATATATTTTTTTAATATATATTTAGATCTAGACTATTTAAATTTTATTTCTAATTAAATTAAAATTTTACTATTAGTAAAGGCGCGGTTTAGACTAAAATCTTTTACTTTTTTTATTAAAATATTTAAAGTTTAGAATATTAGTTAATTTTATTAATTTTAAAACTATTTATTTTTAAATAATATTTCTATAGTAGCAGCCCCTATATATTTTTATTACAGCTAATAAAAATAAAACTATTAAAATCTATATAAAAGCTTTTTAAAAAGATATTTTTTTAATATATATTAATAAAAATAATACTATTAAAAGTATTAAAGCCGCTGCAGTCTTTAGTCTAAATATTAATATTATATATTTTAAAATTTTTATTATATAAATAGTATATATAGCCGAATTTAGTAGTATTTATATAGTTTTAGTATATTTTCGGATAATACTACTACTATAACTAGATATAATTATAATTATTTTTATTAATAATTAAACTATTATCTAAATTTATAGGACTTTAAAAAGATTTTTAAATTAAAAATATTTTTAAAAAATTATTAAATATTTTAAGGCCCTCCGGGGCAGCTAAAATATCTATATTTAATAAATTTTTAGCTATATTAAAATATATAGTAATAAATAAGCCGATAAATTAGCTAAATAAACTACCGAAATAGTATTTAAACTATTTTTTAAAAAAAATAAAAATATTTAAAAAGCCGCTAAATATATTATAACTATTTTTAAAAAAATTAGAGATATTTAGATTATTATTAAAACTAAAGCTATATAGTTTAAGTCTAAATCTAATTTTAGCTTCGGAATACTTATTTTTAAAACTATTATTTTTTAATAATTTAAAATTTAAATTAAATAAATATAAAAGTTTATATAGACTATTATTTTCTAAGATACTATTATATATTTTACTATTTTTTTATTAAATATAGTAGTTTTTTTTTATATAAAGATTTATATAAGACTATTTTAATAATTTTTATTTAAATATAAATAAAAAAAATTAATCTTAAAATATATTTTAATTAATTTATTTTTAAAATTAGTATTAACTATCTCTATAGCTTAGAAGTATAGTTAATATATTATATATTATTTAATTATTTTTAGTATACAGATCTATAAAACTATATATTATAAATAATATTATAAAAAATTTTATTATTTTAAATACTAATTAGTTTAAAATAAATATAATATATAGTCTAATTTCTATTAAATATCTAAATCCTAATCTAATTTTAAAATTTATTAAAAAACTTTTAAATTATTTATAAATCTAATTAGCCTAGTTAATAAAATATTTATAATATTTTATTTATTATTAAATAAAAAATTATTTATATAAATTATAAAAATTAAATCTAATAGTTTTTAAATTATCGGATATATCTAAGTCTACTTTAATAATAAATTAAAATAAAAAATACTTTTTAGAAAATAGTAATAAAAAATATCTATTTAAAAACTCTTATAAAAAATATTATAAAAAAAATATTTAATTATATAATTAATTAGCTATAAAAAGTCTTATAGTTTATTAGTTTATTATAATATATTAATTAGTTTATTAAATTAGTAAAAAATAGTTTATTTTATCCGGCCTATACTAATATATCCGGATAAAATAAAATAACTAATATAAAAAAATATAAAATAAAATATAATATAGCTATTTTTTTTATATATAGCCTAGTATACCAGTTGCCGGCTAGCTATAGTAACTATTACTATACAGATTTTAAGTCTGCTAAAAGTAAGAATAAATTTATTATTATTATTATCTAAACTTTACTTTTAGTTAAATTAAAACTCTACTACTAATAAAAATATAATTTAAATTAAAATCTTTTACTTTTTCTATTAAAATATTTAAAATTTAAAATACTAGTTAATTCTACTAATTTTAAAACTATTTATTTTTAAATAATATTTCTTTATTAGTAGTTTTTATATATTTTTATTATAGTTAATAAAAATAAGATTATTAAAATCTATATAAAAGCTTTTTAAAAAAATATTTTTTTAATATATATTAATAAAAATAGTACTATTAAAAGTATTAAAGCTGCTATAATCTTTAATCTAAATATTAATATTATATATTTTAAAATTTTTATTATATAGATAATATATATAGCTAAATTTAATAGTTTTTATATAATTTTAATATATTTTTAAATAATATTATTATTATAGCTAAATATAATTATAATTATTTTTATTAATAATTAAACTATTATCTAGATCTATAGAGCTTTAAAAAATCTTTTAAATTAAAAATATTTTTAAAAAATTATTAAATATTTTAAAATTTTTTAAAATAGCTAAAATATCTATATTTAATAAATTTTTAATTATATTAAAATATATAATAATAAATAAGCTAATAAATTAGCTAAGTAGACTATTAAAGTAGTATTTAAACTATTTTTTAAAAAAAATAAAAATATTTAAAAAGCTGCTAAATATACTATAATTATTTTTAAAAAAATTAAAAATATTTAAATTATTATTAAAACTAAAACTATATAGTCTAAGTCTAAATCTAATTCTAATTTTAAAATATCTATTTTTAAAATTATTATTTTTTAATAATTTAAAATTTAAATTAAATAAATATAAAAATCTATATAAAATACTACTTTTTAAAATACTATTATATATTTTACTATTTTTTTATTAAATATAATAATTTTTTTTTATATAAAGATCTATATAAGGCTGTTTTAGCAGTTTTTATTTAAATATAAATAAAAAAAAATTAGTTTTAAAATATATTTTAATTAATTTATTTTTAAAATTAGTATTAACTGCTTTTACAGCTTAAAAGTATAGTTAATATATTATATATTATTTAATTATTTTTAATATATAGATTTATAAAACTATATATTATAAATAATATTATAAAAAATTTTACTATTTTAAATACTAATTAGTTTAAAATAGATATAATATATAGTCTAATTTCTACTAAATATTTAAATTCTAGTCTAATTTTAAAATTTATTAAAAAATTTCTAGATTATTTATAAATCTAATTAATTTAGTTAATAAAATATTTATAATATTTTATTTACTATTAAATAAAAAACTATTTATATAAATTATAAAAACTAGATTTAATAGTTTTTAAATTATTAAATATATCTAAGTCCGCTTTAATAATAGATTAAAATAAAAAATATCTTTTAAAAAACAATAATAAAAAATATTTATTTAAAAACTTTTATAAAAAATATTATAAAAAATATTTAATTATATAATTAATTAATTATAGAAGATCTTATAGTTTATTAATTTATTATAATATATTAACTAATTTATTAAACTAGTAAAAAATAGTTTATTTTATTTAGCCTATACTAATATATCCGGATAAAATAAAATAACTAATATAAAAAAATATAAAATAAAATATAATATAGCTATTTTTTTATATATAGTCTAGTATACCAGTTGCCGATTAGCTATAGTAACTGCCGCTATACAGATCTTAAGCCTATTAAAAATAAAAATAAATTTATTATTATTATATATATTATAATAATAGATATGATTATTATAAAAACTAGACTAATACCTATTATAATAACTATTATAATACTAAATATAAAGATTAAATTTATAATTATAAAAATAAAAATAATTATATATATTTTATTTTTTTTATAATAATAAATCTAATAAATCTATAGTAATCTATAACTGCTATTATACTACTTTTATATTTTATAATAAACTATATTAATATATTTTATATATAAAAATAAAAAATATACAAATATAGAATATAATATATAGAAATAATAAAATAAAACTTATTTAGATTAAAAATAATAATATAAAAAATTTAAAAGGGCCTCTACTAATACCCCCAGATATTATATTATCTATAAAAAAATACTATATAAAAATATATTAAGTTTTTTAATAATATATTTATTTTTATTAAATATAAAAAAATATTAATATTAATATACTTTATATATAGTAAGCTGCTATTATAATAGTAGATTTTAATAAAAAAACTAATCTTTAAATAATATATCTAAATATAAAATATAGTTTAATTTTAATTAGTAAAATCTTTATTTTAAGTATTAAAAATATTAAGTTTTATTTTATTAGTAAAAATATTTATATTATAAATATTAACTTTAAATATACTATAAGTAAATATATTATTTTTTAAATATACTTTTTAAAAATAATAGTAAAATAAAAAAATCTTAGCTTTTTAATTAAACTATTTAATATTAAATATTAATATAATTATATTACTATATAAATATTTATTATAAATAATTTTAAATTTAAAATAAATATATTTATAAATATTAATATAATTAGCTGTAAAAATATTTTATTTAATTATTATTATTAAAAAATATATTTAAAAGACTATAAAAATATATTAATTAATATTGAAATATAAATTAAAAAATAGATTAATATACTAGTTTATTTAGCTAAATATATTATAATACTAATATATAGTATAGTATATAAGTCTTAATCCCTTATTTTACTCGGTAGGCTTAAAAAGAGGGCTTAAAGCTTTTTAATATATATAAATCTATTTATTTTTAAATTTTTTAATTAGATTTAGTTTTTTAGCCTGCTTGCACTTGCGCGCTCGCGGAAAATAAAAGTTATTTTTAATTATTTATTAAAAAAACTATTATTTAGTAAATTTATATAGTTTAATTAGTTTAATTAGTTTAATTAGTTTATCTAGTTTTATCTAATTTTTTAAGTTTTATTAGTTTTATTAGTTTTATTAGTTTTATTAGTTTTATTAGTTTTATTAGTTTT
>KZ825524.1:42817-68982 GCA_003184685.1 Aspergillus indologenus CBS 114.80
AGATTTATTAAATATTTTACTAGACTAGTAATTTATTAATTATAAAATTACTAAAGAATTTTTTTATATATAATATTTTTTATAATAGTTATATTTAGCTAATAAAAAACAGCTAGTTTAACTATATCTATTATATAAAAAAATATTATATATAATTATTTATATAAAAATAGTAGAAGATAAAAATCTATAGCTATAGTTTATAAAAATTAGTTTTAAATATAATTAATTATTATTATAAAATAAAAATAAATTAGAAACTATCTATATATAAGTATAAATAGAAGTTTATTTTTATTTAAATATAAAATAATCTATAAAATTAACTATACTAAGTTAATATAATTATTAGTTAAAATCTTAATCTTAATTAGCTGTAAATATAAAATCTATATTAATAGATATATTTTATTATATAAATTATTTAATATATATATATTTTATAAATAAATAATTAGTATATCTAGTTTTAGCTATAAAACTAATAAAAATAAACTAGATAAATTAATAGTATATAAGATTTATATATAAACTTTTTAATATTATTACTAATATTATCTATTAAAGTCTTATTAGCTATATAAAAATCTATTATCTAATTTAGCAGCTTATTAAAATAGTAACTATTAAATTTATTAAAAAAAATATTATAAACTACTAAAATTATATACTTAGTAAAAAAGCTAATATCTAGATTTTAATAAAAATAAGCTATAGAAAATATATATTTATAGAGATTTTTAATATTTTTAGTTTAATATATATTAAAAAATAGACTAATCTAATTATATAAATTATAGTTATATAATATATTAGTCAGCTATATAATATATATTTTATTTTTTAGATTTTTCTATAAATAGTAGTTTTTATAAAGCTATAAAATATAAAATAACTACTATAAAAAAAATATTATAAATAAACTATAGTAATATTTAAATAATATCTTTTTTTTACTATAAATAATATCTATATAAAATTACTATTAAAAAAAACTAGAATACTACTAAATAGTTTATTAAAATAATATCTAATATTATTTAATATTTAGTAAACTATTTTAAAAGTATAGTAATACTATATAAAAATCTTATTTTAGATAATTAAATTTATATTCTATAGTTTAGCTGTAAAATTAGACTATAGACTAATTAAATAAATAAATATTTTAATTAATTTAAAAAAAATATAAAATTTAAAATAGACTATATAGCTATAAAGTAGAAAAAAAACTATTATACTAAATAATATTATATAAATAATTTTTTTATCTAGTAAATATAGTTTATTATATATAATATAATATAAAAATATTTTTCTAGTACTATTAATATTTTAAATAAAATAATAGGCCGGTAGTTTTTATATAACAGCTGTCATAATAGTATTAAAAACTATATATTATAGATTATTTAGCTAATATTTTAATTTTTTAGTTTAAAAAATATAGTTGGCTATTTAATTAGCTATTTTTTAATATTTAATAATATTTTTAGTTTATTTTTATTAGCTAATTAAAAAAAAAGTTAAAAATTTATAAATAAATAGTTTTTAGCTTTAAATAATTTATCTATAAAAAAAAACTATAATTAATTTTATAATTAAAAATATTTAAAGATTTTTATATTTATAAAATATAATAGATAAAATTATTTATAAATAATATTTTAAATTTATTTTATAATATTAGTAGTTTATCTATTAAATTAAATAATAAAATTATTATAAATAAAAACTATAAAATAAATTTAGATATAAAAACTACTATTCTATAAAATATTAAATATTATTTTTTATTACTATTAAATAGGCTAAGGGCCTAGTAGACTGTTTAAAATATAAGATAAAATATATTATTAATAATTCAAAAATTTTAAAAATTAATAAAATTTATTTTAATAGTTAAAAAAAGCTGTAAATAGAACTATTTTTCTATATTAAAATTATAGTAATATATTTAATTAATTATAAAACTCTACTACCGCAGCCGCTATAATTTTATATTTTTTTTTATATTTTAAATAAAGTATTAAAATATTTTTATATATTAGTAATAGATCTATTTAAAATCTAATTAGACTATTTCTATATTATATTTAAAAAAAACTATTAATATACTATAGAAAAACTCTAGGCGGTTTATAATCTATTATATATTTATATTTTTAAAAAAATAATATAATCTACTAATTTAAAAAATAAATTATAAAAACTATAATTAATAAATACTTTTTATAAATATAAAAGTAGAAAAGATATATAATAGTTTCTATTAAGCTAATATAACAACTTTTAAAATACTAATTAATCTTATTATTAATATAAAAATATAGTATAGTATAATCTAGGCCCTTATATATATATTTAATAATATATTTAATTATTTTAATATTTTAATAAATTTATATATTAATATAATAATACAGCTATAAAAAAAATAGATTATATAGTTTAATTTATATATTATTAATTTTAATTTTTTAATTATAAATTATTTTTTTAAAAGTTGTTTTAAACTAATATTAATAGTAATAAAAAAATATTTATTTTTTTATAGTAATATAGTCTTTTAATATATAATTAAAAAATATTTTATATAAAAAGTCTTACTAATATCTAGATTTTTAAAATAGTATAATATTTTAAAATTATATAATAGACTATAAAGATTATAAACTATATATATATATATAAATTTATATAATTCTAATTCTATATTTAGATTAAATAGTTTAATTAAAATAATCTTATTTATAATATCTAAATCTAAAAATTAATTATAGTTTATTAAAAAAAAAATAAGATAATAATAAAATAAATTATATTTTTAATATTTTAATATCTAAAACTATACTAAAGCTGGTCTAAAAATTTTAATATTTTTAATTAAATAAAATAGTTTCTACTTTTTTAATTTATTAATATAAATAATAAAATCCGGCCAGTTATCTATAAACTAACTAAAAAATAGTTTATTTTAAATTTTTAACTAATAAAAATTTACTATTATAATAATAAAAAATAATAGTAGACTATAAATTTATATAATAGCTATAATATTATAAAAAAACTATTATATATAATATAGACTATTTATATAGCTAAATAATAAAACTATTCTATAGTCTAATTTATTAGCTGAAAAATTAATACTATTAATATATATTATTAAATTTATTAGTCTACTATATAAATCGGCCTGTAACTTATTTTAATTATATTTTATTTATTTTAATTTATTTTATTTAATAGTAATTTATATATTTATTAAATACTACTACTATAAATATCTAATTTATTAAAATATATTAAACTTATTTTTATAAATAAAAATATAATATATATAATATACTTATATAGTTAAATAATTATTTTTATAGTTTAGATTATTATTAAAATATAAAATAATACTATTATAAAAATATAGGCCTCAGTACCAGCCCGGATTACTATATAAAAAAAATATATAATATAAGCTAAAATAAAAAATATAAAACAAATTAATATAAATTAGCTGCAGCTATTTCTCCGCAGTATAAAAATATAAAATAATATTTTAAAAAATATAGCAGCTGTAATTAGTATTTATATTTAAAATAATAGCTGCTATTTTAAATAAAATAAAAAAATTATAATACTAATAGTTTATATTTTTTTTTATTATTAAATTAATCAGCAGTACTAATATAATATTAATTAATATAAAATATAGATTAGTTTTATATAGCTGTTTTTGCGCGGACTAATGTATTAGAATATATAAATTAATATTTTTAAATATTTTAATTAATTAATCTAATATATAAAATAAAAGATCTATATTAAACTAAATATAAATATTATTACTAAATTTTATATTATAAAACTATATCTGTATAAAAAAAAATAGATAATTATTCTTTTAATAGTTTATATAAATAAATTAATTTATTTATAATATTTACTGGAATATTTCTATTAATAATATATTTATTAATATAATAATTTATAAATATAAATACTACTATACTATTATAATAATAAATTTTTAATATAAATTAGCAGCTATTAAAATTATAGTAAAAATAAAAATTATAAAAAAAAATATATAAATTATAGATAAAACTATATTATTTTTTATATAATATTTTCTAAATATAAAAGAATCTATAGATAAGCTGTAAATATATTTATCTATCTAATATAAAACTATATAAAAAAAATATAGTATATTTATACAGCTAAGATTATATAGTTTAACTAATTATTAATAAAAATAGTAAATATATAGTATATTTTATACTAAATTATATAGTTATTTTCGGCGGTATAAAGACCTTTTATATAAATAAATTAGCTTATCTAATCTAATAGAAAAAAACTACTAGACTATATTATTAATAAAAATCTAAATAGTTAAAAAGAATTTAGAAATTAGATAAAAAACAGATATTTTTTATAGTCTACTAGAACAGTAAAATAATAATAGTTTAATAAACTATTTAAAAATCTAAAATTAAAAAAATTATAATATTATAAAAAAAATTTATTAGTAATAAACTATAAATAAAATAGAAAAATAAAATATACAGCAGTTAAAGCAGAATTTAAATATATATTAATTTAAAAAATAATTTAGTATAGTATATAAAAAGTTATTTAGCAAATACTAACAGCAGTATTAATTATAAAAAAAACTAATTTAAAAAAAATTTAGCTAATTAGATAAAATAAACTATAATAGCTGTTTTAATATTTTAAAAACTATAAAAATAGATATATAAAGTTAATAAATAAAGCTGTAGAAAATATTATAAGCTATAAAAAAAATAAAAAAAAATTTTTATTAAAATAAAAGTAATTATATAAAATAAAGTTAGCCGGATAAAAGTAGAGTAAATAATTTATATAGAAAAATATAGAAATCTGTATTTAAAAAATTATTAAAAATTAGAAAATAGATATTCCGGGCTAAAAATAATACTAATTTATAATAAAAAATCTTATTTATTTATAAAACTTTAAATTTTTAAAAAATATTAAAGACTTAGCCTATAAAAGTAAAATATATAATTTTAGTATTTTTTTAATAGATTTTCTATTTAGATAAGTAGAGCTATAAAAATTATATAGTTAAGAAAATAGAATTTTTTTATATTAGATAAGCCTATTTTTAGAAAAATATATTAAGAATTAATAAAGAAATCGATTTTTTAATTAAATACCTTTATTTTCGTATATAATAGTAGAGATATAAAAAAGCTCTTTTATAAAATAGTAAAATATATATAATTACAGCTTTTAGTATATTTTATTTATAAAATCTATTATATTTTTAAATATATAAAATAGACTTTTTTTAAATATATATAAAAAAATTATTTTAAAATTATTTTATAGTATTTAAATAATATAAAATATTTTAGTATTTTTTAAATAGACTATATAAACATATACTTTAAAGCTTTTTAATAGTAAAATTAATAAAATACTATATTTTATTATTTTATAATAATATATTAGTTGATAAATATTTAAATAAAATGATATAGTATTTTTTTATATAACAGCTAATTCTACTTTAAAAAGATTATTAAAATTAAAAAGTATATATAGTATATCTTTAGCTGAAAAGTAAAATAATATATTTATAAATAATATTTTTATATAAATTAAAATATATAAGTTAAATAAAGATTTAGATATTTTAGTACTATTATCTTAAATATTATTTTTAAAATAAATCTAATAATACTTATATAATTTATATATATTATTATTAATATATAAATAGCTTTAAAATGATACTTTATTTTTTAAATTATTTAAATAAAATAAAGTATTTTAAATTTTATTAGTTAATAATTATATTTATAAGCTGTAAAAAATCTGCTAAAAAATAAAACTAATTATATTAAAATATATAAAGATAATTTTAATAATTTATATAATTCATTTAGATTAATATAATATAAAATAATATTATATTTTTTATATAAGACGTCTAGATTAATATATAGTTAATATTTAAATTAAAAATATACTAATATTTTATTTATATTTTTATTAAATTTTATCTACAGATTATTAAATATAGTAAATTTATTAAATATTAAAATTTATATAAAATATATTTTTTAGCTTTAGTCTTTTTAATTTAGTAAATTTTTAAAAAGTACTATTTTTTTATTTTAAAATAATTATATATAAATAGTATACTATAGTATTTAATACTATAAATAGTTTATAATATTAAAATAATACTTTAAAGCTAATAGTATATTAAAAAATAAAAAAATTATATTACTGCTAGCTTTTTTTTAAAATAGATAAACTAAAATTATTAATTTATTAGTTTAAAAACTATATAAATAGAAAAACTATAAAAAATCTTAAGAAATTTAAAATTAATATTTATTATTCTAAAATATTAAAATACTTAATATAGATATTTAATATATATATTAAAATTAACTAATATAATTATTAGATTATTAATATATATTTTATAAAATACTTAAAATTTTTTAAAGTTAAGATCTATCTCTTTTTAGATATATAAAATTAAATTAATAAATTCTATAATTATAATAGAAAGGATTTTTTAATTTTAATATATTATAATAATAAAATAGTTATAGTATATATATTTTATAAGTTATTAATAGAAGTATTTACAGATATCTACTATCTCTACTATTATATATAAAAATATATAAATTAATTTAGCAGATAATTAAAAAGTTGATTTTTTAGTTAGTTTTTAATATAGTTTTCTAAAAATAGGCTTATCTAATACGGAAAAATTTAATTTTTTTAATTATATAATTTTTATTACTCTATTTATCTAAATAGAAAATTTATTAAAAAAAAATAATAAAATTATATATTTTAATTTTATAAACTAAATTTTTAATATTTTTAAAAATTTTAACTTTTTATAAATAGATTAGATTTTTTATTATAAATAATACTATTTTTAGCCCGAAATATTTATTTTCTAATTTTTAATAATTTTTTAAATATAGATTTTAATATTTTTATATAAATAGTTTACTTTATTTTTATCCGACTAATTTAATAGTTCTATTTTATTAAAAATTTATATATTTAAACTATTTTTTAAAACTAATAAATAAAAGCTAAACTCTTTTAAAAAATATATTATATAATTTTAAAAATTTTAACTATTTATAGTTTTAATTATTAAACTAAATATATAAATATAAAATAATTAATTAACTATTTATAGTCTATAGTCTATAGTTTATAATTTATATTTAAATAAAATAGTTAAATAATAGCCGGCAGTCTGCAGCCTATATTTAAATAAAATAATTAAATAATAGCCGATAATTTTAAATATTAGATTAAATATATAAATATAAAATAATTAGCTAATTATTTATAGTCTATAGTCTATAGTCTATATTTAAATAAAATAATTAAATAATTATTTATAGTCTATAGCTGTAGTCTATAATCTATATCTAAATAAAATAATTAAATAATTACCGATAGTCTAGATTCTTAGATATTCTACTTTTTAAGCCGCCGAGCAAAGCAAGGGTATAAGGCTTGTTATAATATATATATATTTAGCTATTAGCTAAATAATATTATTTTATAGTAAAACTAAATAAAGATTTAATATAATTTTTTTATTTATTTTTTATAAATCTACTACTATATATTTTTTTATTATTTTTATATTTATAATTAAATTAATTACTATTTTCTAAACTATAAAAATAGAATATATAATCAAAGTATAATTTTTCATAAAAAATATTTTATTTTAAATATATAAAAAATTAAATATTTTATTAATAATTTTTTAATTTTATTTACTAATATAATATATATATAGCTTAAGTATTTTAGTTTTTTTTTTATTAATATTTTTAACTATTAGTTTTTAAATATATCTATTATTTTAATATTAGATTTATTTAATTTAATTTATATATTATATTTATTAATTATTTTTATAAAATAGTAAATAGTTTTAGAATTTTTATTATACATTATTTAGTTTATTAGTAATATAGTAGTATTTTTTAAAACTAAATATAAAAACTTATAATTTTTAATTATTTTTAATTTTTTATTTATATATTCTATAGTTTTTTTATTATTAGTTCTATTATTTTTATATCTACTATTTTAATACTAACAGTATTTTTAAATATTTTTTTTTATTTTTTTTTATTTAAAAAAAATTAGTTTTTTTATAATTAAAAATATTTTATTATAATTATTTTTAAAATTAGTAGTATATACTAATTAATTTTTAATAAATATTTAATATAAATTTTTTAATAAAAAATAAATAAAATATTATTTATAGCGCCTATATAAACTAATTAGATTAATATATTTTAATTAATTTATATAATATAGCAGTTATTTTAAATTATATTTATTTAGATAATAAGCTAGTTTTATTATATAATTTTCTATTTAGTATATAATAGTATATTTATTATTTAAAACTACTTTTATTTTAGTATATTTAACTACTATTATATTATATAAAGTTTAATTAATAGTTTATATAAAAATAAAATCTAAATTAATTAAATATATATAAACTATAAGATCTTTTTATAATAAAGATTTAAATATATAGTTTATATTTTTTAATAGTTTTATTTTTATATAAATAAATATATATACTATATTATATACTAATACTATAATATATTTAGCTAAATAAACTAGTATATTAATTTATTTTTTAGCTTATACTTTAATATTAAATAATATATTTTATAGTTTTTTAAATATATTTTTTAATAATAAGAATTAAATAAAATATTTTTATAGCTAATTATATTAATATTTATAAATATATCTATTCTAAACTTAAAAGTATTTATAATAAATCTTTATATAGTAATATAACTATAATAATATATTTAATATTAAATAATTTAATTAAAAAGCTGATTGTTTTTTCCTCTACTATTATTATTAAAAAGTATATTTAAAAAATAATATATTTATTTATAGTATATTTAAAGCTAATATTTATAATATAAATATTTATATTAATAAAATAAAACTTAATATCTTTAATATTTAAAATAAAGATTTTACTAATTAAAATTAAATTATATTCTATATTTAGATATATTATTTAAAGATTAGTTTTTTTATTAAAATCTATTATTATAATAGTAGTTTACTATATATAAACTATATTAATATTAATATTTTTTTTATATTTAATAAAGATAATTATATTTTAAAAAAATTTAATATATTTTAATATAGTATTTTTTTTATAAATAATATAATATTTAGAGATATTAGTAGAGGCCATTTTAAATTTTTTATATTATTATTTTTAATTTAAGTAAATTTTATTTTATTATTTTTATATATTATATTTTATATTTTTATATTTTTTATTATTAAATAAAAATTTTATTATAGTTTTATTTTAAAATCTGCAGCTTTAAATATAAACTTTATTAATTATAATATATTTAATATAAAATTTTTAAATATTAAATAGTTTTATATATATTAATATAAAACTAGTATTTTAAAAAGATCCTTTATTTTTATATTTTTTATTTTTATATATAAAATATATTGATATAATTTATTATAAAATATAAAAATAGTATAATAGCAGTTATAGATTACTATAAATTTATTAGATTTATTATTATTAAAAAAATAAAATATATATAATTATTTTTATTTTTATAATTATAAATCTAATCTTTATATTTAGTATTATAATAATTATTATAATAAATATTATAATAAATATTTGTCTAGTTCTTATAATAATTATATCTATTATTATAATATATATTATTAAATTTATTAAATATAATAGGATTAATTAAAATAATATATAACTAAGCTTAACTATTATTATAAATTAATGGGAGTATAAATCTCTGTATTATATATAGAGTCGCGGCTTGCTATATCCACCGGTTAGAGGCGGTAAAAGCTAATACTAAATAGAAAATAATAGAATCCTATTATATTCTCTGCGCTTATATTTATATATTTAAATAGACTATATATAAAATTAAATTAGCCATATAAACTTTTTAATTAAAATAAATAAGTAAAAGTTTTAATAGTTAAATTAGATAATAGTAGTTAATATACTTTTTAAATATATAATATCTATCTATCCGCGCCGGCCGTCCGTCTTTATAAAATACTATATAATATAGTTATTCTATTATTTTAATAAGTTTTTTTAATTTTAGATAATTAATAATAGATAGAGGCATTATAAAACCGTCCGCTATATTTAGCTTAATATTAATATACTAAAAATCTATAAATCTATTATACTATATATTACGCGCGTAGAATAGTTTATTATTAAGCTATTTTAGTATTTTTAAAAAGATAATACTTTTTACAGCGCTGTTAATATTATTTAAATTAATTAAAATAATTATTTTTATATCTATAAAAAAAGTAAATTCTAAAGTAAATTTATATAAATATATAGTTTTTTTAATAATAGTATTAAATAAAATATATTCCGCAACTATTAAAGATATTAAATATATAGTCTACTTTTTATAGTATTATAAAACTAGTATTTTATAATAAAATATAATATATATTTCTATTAATTTACTATTATTATAATTAGTATATAAAATATTAATATAGATTTTAAAAAGCTTATTTAGATTTTTTTTAAAAATAAAAGTATACTATAAATTATATAGATATTTAAAAATATCTGCAGCGGCTTTAAAATTATATATATAAAATTTAAAAAAATATATTATAAATAAAAAATAGTATATTATATATCGGGCTATATATATATTATAAGTTAGTTTAATTAATTAATAATTATTATATATAGATTAGTATCTGCTAGTTTACTAAAAATCGGATTTTTTAAATAGTTTAAATCTATTAGTATTTTATTAATACAGTATTTTTCTATACTATATTAAAGAAAAATCTTTTTAATATAGCTAATTTAATCTAGTAATATTATATACTTAGTATAATCTTATTTTATATAGTATTCTAAAAATTTCTTCGGCTTGCTAAGTTATTTTAATTCTATTATTATATTTAATTTATTTAAAATATTATTAATTTTATTTTATATAAATACAGCTAAAAGAAAATTATTTATATAGATTAAAAAAACTATTTTTCTACACTTATAAATATAAAATTTATAAATAAATAATATAAAATTAAAACTATAAAAAATATAGTTAATTTTTTTATTTTAAAAATATTTAGTTTATTATAAACTATATAAGATTTTTTTATAGCAGCTAGATTTTATTAAATATTTTATTAAAACTAATAGACTGCTGGATATATATTTTACAGCCTATAATATTAGTATTAAAAAATACTATAACTATATTATATTATATTTATTTAAATATTATTTTAAAAATATAAATAATAAATAGCTTTATAGCTGCCTTATATAAAATTAGTATATAATTTTTATTAAAATTAATATTCGGCTATTTATTATTTTTATATATAATCTACTATATTTTAAAATAAAAAATATTATTAATATTATCTATTTTAACTGTAAATATTTATTTATCTAATAAAATATAGCTGTATAGTAGTTTACTAATATATATAAAAATATTTTTTATATATTATTTTTTAATCTTATTTTTTATAGTTTAATACTATTTTATAAAAAAAGTAGATACTATAGCAGCTTTATATAATATAAAAATATAAATATTTTTTATATATATTAATATAGTAATTTATAATATAAATATTTTTTTAAATTTTTACTATTTTTTAGATATATTTTTATTTATATATTTTAAAATATATATAGACTTTTTAAATATAGATTATTTAAATAATACTTTTAGAAGCTGTAGTAGAAAAGTAGATAATATAAAATAATAAAAAATTTTAACTAGTTTTATTTTCTGCGGTTTATTTAAAATATTAGTTTTTATTACTTTTATAAATATAGTTAATTAGTTATTTTTAATCTAAAACTTATTTTTATTATTAGTTTAATATTCTGTAATAATATTTTTATATTCTGTATTATTAGTAGCTAATTTTATAAAATTAAAATATTTTATTAATATATTTAGTATATAAATAGTTTATTATAGTTGTTAGCTGGATTAAATATCTTTATATAATAATATTTATTTAAAGCAGCTAATAGTAATATATATTTTTTATAGATTTTTTATTAGCTGTTAAATATTTAGCTTATTTAAATAGCTTTAAATTTAAAATTCTAGTTTTACTAGCTTAAAGCTAGCACGGCCAAAGTTAATATATTAAATATATTTTTTTATATTTTTTTAGAGTTATCGATTTTTTTAGCTATAAAAAAAAACTATTTAGTAGCTATTAGCTTATAGATTCTTTTTTATAATTTTTTAATTATAACTATTATAACTAATAGAATAATAATTAGATTAGCTAATAAATTAATTAAATATTTATATAAATAAAATAGAACTATATTTAATATAAAATAATTATTTAGTTTAGATACAGCTTTTTATTTAAAAATATAAAAAGATTATTTAAATTAATAGTTATAATAGTATTAGATAATATTTATATTTATTAAAAAAAGTCTTTTAAATACTATTTAGTACTACTAAATATTAATATTATATAATTAAATATTTTATTTTAAAATAGAAACGACTTCTACTTTTTAAAGGCCTAGAATCGGCGGATTATATTAAAATTTTTATTATTAGTTCTAAATATATATATTAAATAATAAAATAAATATTCTACAGAATATAAAAATACTAAAATAAAAAAAATTATTTAAATATATATTATATCCGGGTAGTATATAACTATCTAAATTAAATAATATAAATAAAAAATACTATTTAATCTAATTAACTAATTTTAATATTATTTTAATTATTATTTTCTGTATAATAGCCGATAATAGTATAAAAATCTAAATATAGCTATATATTAGTATTTTAAAATATATATATAAAAATATTTACTATTTCTATAAATTTTACTTATTCTATATAGTTTATAATAGTATTAGAAAATAATATATTTAATTATTTTATCTGTTTTATAGATTTAGAATTAGCTTTAATTTAAATAATCTAGTAGTTTTAAAATTATTATTTAAATTATTATTTTTATAAAGACTATTTTTAAAAAATATAATACTTTTAGTTCTAATAATTTTTTTAAATAAGATATTAAGTATATAGTATATTTTACTATAGTTATCTTTATAGCTAAGTAGCTACTTTTTATATATTTATAAACTAAATTTTATAGTTTTAATATAGTTTATATTTTTTAAATATATATAGATATATATTTTATAGCTATATATATAGAAATAGTTTATAAATATTAATTCTACTTTATAGCTAAAATAATATTTTTATTTATTAAATAAAAAGATATTTTTATTAAATCTATTAAAATAATTAATTATATATATTATTATAATAACCGTCTCGGGCTAGTATTTATATAAAAGATTTATATTAATTTATATAGTCCGCGCTATTTATATAATATATTATTTATATTATTTAATATAGTTATTTTAATAATAATAGTAAGATACTATAATTAAATATATTATTAACTTTATTTTATATTATTTTTTAAATTTTATAAACTTTTTTCTACTGTTTAGATATTATTTAATAATATATTTATTAATAAAAATCTTATAATCTTTATTAAAAATAATTAAAATCTAATTTAGTTTTTTTATAAAAAATTTTATAGGCTTTGCTTTAATTCTTTTAGTTACCGGATTAATAAAAATAATATAATATTTTTTTCTATTAACTCTTTCCGATTTAATATATTATATATTAATATACTAAAGATTGGCAGATATTTTTAATATTATAATAAATAAATAAAAGATTTTTTATCTAGTTTTATCCAGCTTGCATATTTTATAGTAAAGATTTTATATATTTATAATATTAAAATATCTAGCTTTAGTAGTTATCTTTAGCTTTGGCTTATTTATATAGCTGAGTCTATAGTATAATAAAATAATATTTATTTAAATAAAATAAATATTACTATAGATTTTAAATATATTTTATATTTTAAAAAATAGTATTTTTCTAGGTAAGGCTCTACTAATCAGCTTATTAATTAAAATTTTATATATTATATAGTCCTATTAGTTTTATAAAAGATTATATTTTTTATAGACTTTATTATTAAAAAAAAAACTATATAGCTTTTCTAAATTATAAATTATAAAAATAGAAAAAATATAGAATTTTCTATAGTTAAAATTAAATAAAATAATATTTATTCTATTATAAAAAGTTTTTATTATATTACCGCCGCTATTTATAAATAAATAGCCTTTATTTTTTATCTATAGCTAATAATTAATAAATATATTAAAATTAAATATTATAGTATAATTTAAGTCTAAATTCTATATCTATAAATATTTATAAATAGTAGTATTTACTATAGTATTTATAGTAGTTATAGTAAATTTATAGCTATATACTATAATAGTAATATTTTATTTTAATATTTTAAATTTAAATATTTACTATACTTTTTTTATAAACTTTTAATTTATAGAATAGTTTTTAAAATAAAAATATAAATATTTATTACTACTATAGTTTTTTATTTAGTAGTATATATATTTACTATTAATCTTATATAAAACAGCTTTTTACTATTATTTAAAAAAGATATAAAAAAGTTTATTAAATTTAAGCTTCCGGCTAAGCCGGCGCTTCTATTAATTAAAAATATTATTAATAATATTTTTAATTGCTTTATTAGATATTTTTTTAAATATTTTTAATAGTATAGCTATTATTATATTAAAAAAAGATTTTTAATTTTATATAATAGTAAATTTATATATATTTTAGACTAAAAACTAAAAATTTTAATTTATATATTTTTTTATACTTCTATTTATAATTTGTGCTTTATATATCTATATTTAGATTTTAAAATTATTTTTTAAATAGTAGAAGAATTTTAGTACTGTAGAGTAAAAATAAAAATTATTTTTATTTATAGTATTTATATTTTTATATATTTAATAATATATATTAATAAACTTAATTAGTCTCCTATATAATATCGGTAATATAAATAATTAATAAAAAATTATTATTTTTATACTATTAAAATATTTACTATAAATAAAATATTAAATCTAATTAAAAATTTTATTTATATAGTAGTTCTTTAATAAATCTGCAAAATACTTTTTGAAAAAAGATTTTAATATTATAAAAATAAGCTAATAGTTAATTTAACTGGACTACTTTCTTTATATAGTATAGTCTTTATAGTTTTTAATAGGCCTAGAAATATTCTTTTAGATTAAAACAGTAGTATTATATATTACTAAAATATTTTTAATTATATATTTCTAAAATATCCAGTTCTACTTTTCTATTAAATACTTTTTAAAAATAAAGAAAAAAATAGGTAACGCGTCTATAAGTTTTTTATTACCAGTATTAAACTATATAATATATATTTTATTTTTAGATATATTATTTATATAGTCTATATTTTAATAGTATATTAAATATTTCTAAATATTTTAATAGTATAGTAATATTTATTAGCGTATTTTTTAAAAATAAAAAGATTATTTAAATATTTTTATAAGATCTGTAGCGGTCTCTGTATTTTAAATAGTAATATTAATATTTATATAGCCGATTTTAAAATCTTAATATATATAAGGGCTTATAATCTAATAAAAGTATAAATCTCTATATTATATATAGAGTCGCGGCTTGCTATATCTATCGGTTAGAGGCGGTAAGAGCTAATACTAAGCAGGAGGCGGCAGAATCCTGTTATAAATCAATACTTAATATATTTATTATAGTTTATTTATATAGTTTTAAAATTACTTTATATTTTTATTATTATTTATACTAATACTTTTAATTTTTATTTTATTTTAAAAATAATCTACTAAAAGCAGCTGTTTAAAATATAAAGACTACTACTATATCTATATATTATTTTCTTTTTATATATTTTATTTATTTTAAAAAAAATATCTATTATTATTTTAATTATTAGTATTTATATTTATATTAATAAGCTAAGACTTTTTAAAATTAAAATTATTATTATATTAGTTATAACTATATTAAAATATATAAAGATCTTTAAAAAAAATAATTATTATAATTACTATAATTATTTTTATATTAATTTTTTTAATATCTCTAATAGTTATTCCGGCCTTAATAAATATTATCAAAATAGTTTTAATATATATTACTAAAATATTTTTAAAAGAATTATTTTTTTAAATAATTATTATTATAGTAATTACTATCTCTATATTAGTATTATTATTATATATTTTATTTATTATTTAATTATTTTTATTAAAAAAATATTTTATTATTTAAACAGCTAAAAAAATTAATTATAGTAATAGTTTATCTAGATAAATTAATACTAGTAGTAAGATTAAAATAAAAATATATTTATATTAATATTAATTAATTATAAATATTATTAATATAAAAAACTTTATAATTATATATAATATTCTAAATAAATATCTAAATAAATTTATTTTAATATATATTTATTTATTTATAGTCTATAGTAGCTTAGAAATAAATAAATATTTAAATAATATTAAATTTAAATTTAATATAAAAATTTTTAAATATTTTATCTTCTAAAAATATATATATATATATATATTTTTTATATTTACTAAATATAAAATACTAGTTAAAAGCTGTATTTAAAAAATAATTAGTAATATTTATATATACTGCAGGTTTTTAATATATATAAATTATATTTTTAATATAATTAATAAAAAGATTAATATTTTAAAAATATATAATATATCTTTACTATTTAAAATACTAATTTATTTTTATATTAAAAAAAATAACTAATACTATTAGATTTTAAAGTCTATATATATTATACTGGCTATTTCTTTTATTATTTTTTTTATTTTTACTATTTAATTATTTTTAATTTTAATAATTATATTTTATATATTTTTTTTAATTATATTAATTATACTTCTACTTAAATTTATAAAAATATTAATTTATATTTTTTAATTTTACTATAATATTAGTAAACTATAGTTAAGCTATATTATTTTATATACTATTTAATAATTTATTTTTTATTCTAGTATTTTCTATATTAGTATCTAGTATACTGGTATTTTTTTATATTAGTATTTTTTATAAAAAATAATATTAAAATTAAATTAAATAATATAAAAAAATTAAGTAGTAAAGACGCGGAGAAGAAAAAATATATAAAAAGTCTAGTAAAAAATAAAAAAAAAATATCTTTTTAGATTAATATTTCTTTTTATTATTATCTAAGTATATAAAAAATAAATATTTATTAAATAAAAAAAATAGTAGATTTTCTTTAGATATTTTTATAATTAAAAAAATAAATATAAAAAAAAACTATAAAATTAAAAAATACTAGTATTAATAGTTAAAAAAAAAGGAAAAGATTTTATAAAAATATAATAGTTTAGATTTAATAAAAATATATAATATTTTTATAAATAGTATAAATATTTTTAAAATTAACTATTTAAAAGTCTATACTATTTAAAAATATTTTAATATTTTATTAAATACTTTTAAAAATAACTATTTAAAAATCTATACTAGATATTTTAATATTTTATTAAAATTCTTTTATAAAAAACTTATAAAAAAAATTAAGTTTTTTAATATTTAAAATTTTAATATAAAAAAATCTATAGTTTTTAAAAGTTTTAATAATATAATACTAGTAGATTTTAATATATTAATATTAGCTAATCTTAATCTTATATATTTAAAAAGTTTATTTAAATTAATACTAAAAACTAGCAGTTTAATTAGTTAAAATATATATATTACTTTTAAAAAATAAAATTCTATAAAATATTTAAATTTTTAAATAGTTTTATTAAAAACTAGATAATTAATATTTTAGTTAAATAAATAAAAAATAGTATTTGCAGATTTAGATAGTTTTAAATTTTAAATAATATAAATTATATAGTATACTATATTTTTATTTAGCTACTAGATATAGCAGCTGCTTAATATATTATAATATATTATAATCTAATATCTAAATTTTATATATTTTAGTATTTTTATATCTATATTTTTTTATATAAAAAAATAATAATATTATAAAATAAAAATAATAGAAAAAAAAATAGTTAAAATTCTAAGTTTTATATTATCTAAAATATAAATTTAGTAGTAGAAAAAAAATATTAATATTTAAAAAAGTAATTTTTAATATCCTAAAAAATATATTTAAAAGAATCTAAAATTATATTAGATATACTATTAACTTATTATTAATATAATAGACTAAAAGCCCTTAAAATATAAAAATATTAAAATAATATAATAATATAAAGTTATTATTTTTTAAAAAGCTGTATATATATAAGTATATAATATTAAATATAGTTATAGAAAAAGAAAGAACAGAAGAAATAAATATAAAAAAAATAAAATAAAAAAAGTAAAATAATAAGGTATAATATTTTTAGTATTTAAATATAGCTTAAAATATTAGCTAATAAATAAATATTTAGTTTATATTTATATATTATTTAAAAATATTTTATATATAAGATTATATAGATTTAATTTTATAGCTATACTAATAAAACTATTAATTTAACTAATAATTTAAAATAAAAATTATATTTAGCAAATTTAATAGTCTTATATATATATATATATATTAAAGTATAATTTTAACTATTTAATCTATTTTTTCTATCTATTTATCTATTTATAAATAATATATAGTAAAATAATATTATTTTTTATTTAATTTTTTAAATATTCTAAACTAAACGTTACTAAAAAAATAGATATTATAATTAAATATAAAAATATAAAATAGGCTTTAATTATATTTTTAAAAATATAATATTAGCTAATATTTCTAAAGGCATATAAGGTATTATATATATTTAAATATTAAATCTATTTTTTTATAAACTTATTAATAAGAACTATAAGCTAATTATATTTATTTAGAATATTTATATTTATAGTATTTTTAAATTTATATATTAATAAATATTTAATAATTAATAGGCTAATAATAAAATTAATTTTTACTATATAAAATAAAATAGCTAATAAAATAATTAATTAAAAAATACTAAAAAATTTATATTTTTATATATAGTTATATAAATATTTAAAATAATAATACATATATTTATCAAATATAGTATAGTTTTAGTATAATATAAGATTCTTTAGTATAGTAAAATATTTATTAGTTTTTTAATATCTATATTTAGTATATATTATATAAAAAAACTTTTTTATAAAATAGTAAAATATATATAGCTACAGCTTTTAGTATATTTTATTTAGAAAATCTATTATATTTTTAAATATATAAAATAAACTATTTTTAAATATATATAAAAAAGTTATTTTAGAATTATTTTATAATATTTAAATAATATAAAATATTTTAGTATTTTTTAAATAGACTATATAAATATATATTTTAAAGCTTTTTAATAATAAAATTAAAAAATTACTATATTTTACTATTTTATAATAATATATTAGTTAGTAGATATTTAAATAAAATAATATATTATTTTTTTTATAATAGCTAATTCTGCTTTAAAAAGATTATTAAGATTAAAAAATATATATAATATATTTTTAGCTAAAAAATAAAATAATATATTTATAAAATTATTTATTTTTTTAATTTATAATATATTTATAAATAATATTTTTATATAAACTAAAATATATAAGTAAAATAAAGATTTAAATACTTTAATACTACTGTATTAAATATTATTTTTAAATAAATCTAATAGTATTTATATAGTTTATATATACTACTATTAATATATAAACAGCTTTAAAATAGTATTTTATTTTTTAAATTATTTAAATAAAATAAAATACTTTAAGTTTTATTAACTAATAATTATATTTATAAGCTATAAAAAATCTGCTAAAAAATAGAATTAACTATATTTAAATATATAAAAATAGTTTTAATAGTTTATATAACTTATTTAAATTAATATAATATAAAATAGTACTATATTTTTTATATAAAATATTTAGATTAATATATAATTAATATTTAGATTAAAAATATATTAGTATTTTATTTATATTTTTATTAATCTTTATCTGCAGATTATTAAATATAGTAAACTTATTAAATATTAAAATTTATATAATATTATTAAAGTATATTTTTTAATTAATTAATTAATTGATTGATTTATTTATACACGCATATATCAGCCCTAATAGCCGAGTAGCGGCAGATCCCAGTCCGGCGGCTGGGCAAGCCGCTGGGATATTAGATCTATATATAAATAAAATAATTAACCAGTTGGCCTATTTTTCTTTTTAAATTCCTAATTTTTATATAGTTTATATAGTTTTATATAAATTTTTTTTATATTATAAACTAACGGCCGCAGCAGATATATTAGATATATTTATTTTTATATTTATTATATATAGTTTATTTTTTTTAATTAGCAGCTGCCGCAGTTATTAATTTACTATATAATTTAATATCTAAATTTATTTTATAGTTTCTTTTTTATCGGCTAGTCTAAAGATTTTTAAATATTATAATTTTAATATAATAAATAAAAGTTTACTATTAAAAAAAGCCAGTTAGTTTTTTTATAAAAGCTAATTAATTATATTTAAAAATATAGTTAATTAATAGATTAACTAGTAGTTAGTAGTTAATCTATAGTTGGTAGCAGTTATATTTTAGTAAATATAATATTAAAAATAATATTAATTAGATTTTAGAATTAGTTTAAAAGTCTTATCTATAGTATAAAGTAGATTATTTATTTTATTATTTTTTTTAAAAAGATACTAAGAATTAGTAAATCTTTTTTTAGTTTAGAAAATACTTTAATAAAGAAAATTATATTTTAAATATCTAATAAAAATATATTTAATTAATTAAAGTCTTTATTTATAGAAATATATAGTTAATTTAGTAGTTTTAATAGTTTTTAAATATATTTTTAAAATAATTTTATTAATTAGTATTTAAATTAATATTAAAAACTATATTTAATATAGATCTATATATAAATTAAAGATATACTTATTTTCTACTATATTAATAAAAATATAGTAGATATAATAACTATATAAATTATTAATTTAATTAATTTTTTATTATTAATTAGCTAAAATCTATAGATATTACTATATTATAAAAATTAATATAAAAATTACTAGTTAATCTACAGCTTTAAAGGCGGCGGCCTTAATATAATTATTAATAAATTTATTATTAAATATTTTTTTATAGTTTAAAAGCTATTAAAAATATATTTATTAGCTAAATATATATATAGTTTAGCTAATAAATTATTTATTTAATAATTATTTATTTTAATTAATATTAGGGCTCAGCGCAGGTTTATATAGCTATTTAATTATTAATAAAAATTATTATTAATTTAAATTTTAAAATATTTAAAATTAATATTATTTAAAAAATAATATTTTTATAAATAAATATTTTAAACTTTTTTTAGCTAAAGCTAAAATTAATTTAATATTTATTAATTTAGCTAAATATATTATATAAATATTTTTATAGTTAATTAATTTAATTTAATTTTTATTATAAATTATTATTATAATACTATTACTACTAAAGTAGCTGCTATTATTAATATATATAAAAAAAATAGTAATAAATAGTAGAGTATATTAATAGAAAGTTTTTTTTTAAAATTAATAATATTAATAGCTAAAAACTTTTATTAAAAAAATATTAATATTAGTTTAATAGTTTTAATAAATAGTAGTATATTTAGATTAAATCTAAGATTTTTAGTAAAATAGTATTTAAAATAATTTAATAATAATATAGCTAAATTAGTTTCTAAACTGCTGGAATAGTATTTTTTAAAATAAATATAATATATAAAAAATAAAGCTTTATAGTAGAATAAAAAAGCTATAATCTAAAAATATATATTTTTAATAGTATATTTAATAAAAATATATAATAATAATATATTAAAATATATTTTTAAAACAGCTCTAGCGGTTATTTAAAAAATATTTACTATATAATATAATATTTTATATTAAATATTTTTAAAATATTTAATAATATTAGTATTAGTTTTTTAAAATCTCCGGATACTGCAGATAAACTATATAAAATATTTAAAAAATAATTAAAAAAAAATAATAATATATATTTAGTATAGATTAGTATTTAATATTTTTTAAATAAAATTAGCTATTAATAAAAATATAGCTGTTAATTAAATAGCTTTAATTTTTAACTAAATAAAATAAATAGTTTTTATAAGCTTAAAATTAAAAAAGATTTTAAAATAATAAAAATTTTATATTAATTTAACTACTATATTTATAATAATTAAAAATTTATTTAATTATATAACTAAAAATATTTTTATATAAAATAGTTTATATATTATATTAATAAAACTATATTTTAAAAATAAAAATATTAAAATATATTAGTATTATTATATTTTAGTATATTAATATAATATCTATAAATAAATATAGTTTTTAAAAATAGTATTTTTTTAAATAAATATATAAATATTATTAATATATTTAACTACTAAAGTATAGCCGCCGATTAATAGAAGTTTTAAAAAAATAATATTATAAAATAAATAGAAAATAAATAAAAATAGTAAATCTTAGACTATATTTACTACTATATTTTTTTTTATTATTTTTTTTATATAGTAATAGCAGTTTTTTAATTAGTAAAAAAAAATTTAATTAATAATTTTTATAAATATATATTATTTTTATAGATTATAAAATAAATATTAATATATTATAATATTATAAATACTTTAAATATCTATAATAAATAGATTAGCTATTAAATAACTAGTTTATTATATAATATAAATTTATTTAAAAATTAAATATAAAGTATAGTTATAGGATCGTTTCTAATATTTATTAATATAATATTTTAAAAATAGTCTAAAAACTTCTATTATATAACTAATTTTAAAAATAATAATTAATTTAAAAGCTTTATTTAATATATTAAATAAAATAATTAGTTAATAGTTTTTAAATATTTTATAGTTATTTTTATTTAGTTTATAAATACTAATAATAGTTAATTAATAAAAATATTAAAAATAATAGTCTATATCTTAATATATATTAAAAATAATATTTAATTAATTTTTTATAAAAAAAAAACTTTTTAAAAAGTTAAATTAAATAGTTTATTAGGGCCGGGAACCTTTTTAAATATAGCTTATTAAATTATATAATATATTTTATTTAATATTATCTAAAATATCTTATACAGCTTAGAATAGTTAAAACTATTAATATTAATAAAATTAACTATACTAATAGTAGAAAATAGAATTTATTTAAAAAATTTAGTTTTAGTTTTTAGTTTTTCTATTAATTTTTTAGTTAATAATTATAATATAAATATAAATATAAGCTGTAGATTTCTGTATATCTAGATTTATTAAACTAATTTTTAAAATTTTTTTATAAAGTATTTTTTATCTTCTACTTTTTTTTAATATAGTTATTTTTTTATTTAATAATTTATTAATATAATATATTATAGATTTAGCTATAGATTTTATAGTTTATATAGCAGTTTAATTTAATCTACTATTTTATTTATTATATATAATATTTTAATTTTTTTATTTTTTTAATATAGCTAGACTATATATAGTCTATAATAATTTTTATTAGTATAATAATTTTAGCTATAATAATTATAATTTTAATAAAATTTTAATAAAGTTTTTTACTATAGTATTAATAATAATTAATTAAATTAGTTAATTTATAATTAGTTATAGTTTTAAATACTTAACTAATTTACTTTTATAAATTTATTAATTAATATTAGTTTAATTTTAATATTTTACTATAGAAATAAATACTAAACTAAAGTTAAAAATAATATATATTAATATATAGTCTATTTTTATCTATTAGCTTTTTTAAAATAGATAATAGTTAAAATATTTTTTAAATTATTATATAGTCTATATTAGATTAATAGTAGTATAAATATTATTTTTTTATATATAACTACTTTCTCTAGTAGAAATAGTTTAAAATTTTTATTAATAGTAATATTAAATAGCCGGCTGGCTATATTATTAATATAAATATATTTTAATAGATTCTATAGTAGATAGTATAGATTAAAATTATTAAAAACTATATATTTATCTAGTTTCTATAGAGCTGTAGTAAATAGATTAAATTTTAGATTTTTTTTTATAAAACTTTTTATTTTTAAATTTAAATATTAGTTTAAACTTATTAATTTTATATTAATTATTATTTTTTTTAAATTAATATATATTATAAATTTAAATACGGCCCTTTTTTAAAATCTATAGTATAAAAATATTAAAAAATCTTAATTAGTACTAGACTATTTATATTTTTAAATTAATATATTTATTTATAAAAAAGCAGACGCGTAGAATAAATTTTATATTTAATATTAATTTTATAATTAAATAAAAATATTTTTTTAAAATTTAAAAATATATAATTAATTAGCTGCTATAGTAGTTAATCTAAAGATTTTAAATAATAATAAACTTTATATTCTATATTTTTTTTATTAAAAAAATATATTATAATATTATTAGATTTTTAATAATTTATTTATATAATTTTAAGCTGCTTATAATAGCTATTTATTACTAATAATTATAAAAAATTTAATAGTATCCGGAATAAAAGTATTAAGCTTATTATTACTATTTTTATTTAAAATAGTAAACTAGTTATAATATTAGCTGTAGTATCGGATTATAGATTTAAATATATAAGTGGTGAGCGGGGGGACTATTGGCCCCCCCTATGTAGTCTATAGTATTTTGATGGGGTGCGGGAGTCCGTGCTCAGGGCGGCAGAATAGTTTTATATAGTAAGCGGTGAGGTTGTAAACTGTATAAAAGCCTATTGCCTATATATAGAAGGGATATATAATATTATTAAAACTAAAAACTAATATAGTACTAGTTAATATAGTTTAAATAATATTAATTAATAAATTTTAGCTATAGATATTAATTTTTATAATCTTTTAATTATTTTTTTATAATAGTATTTTTATTTTTTATTATAATTAATATTAATTATAGTTTTAACTTTTATAACTAAAATAGTTTTTAATTTTTTTATAATTAATTTATAGTAGTTTTTACTATAGATTACTATTATTTTAGATTTTATTAAATAGCTGTAGATATATTATAATTAAATAAATTTAAAACTTATTTTAAAATTAATTTAAATAATAGTATTATTATTATTAATAAAAAGTTTAATATATAATATAGGGGTATCCAGCCGGCACTGCCGGATAATTTTTAATTAATTTTTTTTATATAAATATAGTTAAAAATAAAATATTTTAATTTATAATTTATATATTAATATATATTTTATTATTTTTAAATATATAGTTTAATAATTTATATAAATCCGCGTGATATACGCAGGCCCAGTTTTTTTAATAGTATTATTTAATATAGTTATATTTTTAGTATTTAAAATATTATAAAAGCTGCTGATTATAGTTATAATAGCTAATATTAAAATATTTACTATTAAATATAAAGTTTTTATAAAAACAATATTTATTATATTTAAATTATTAAGTTTAATTATTAATATAAAAAATTTATTTTTTTAGATAATAGTTTTTTAAAGCTATATTTAGTTAATATATATAATTTTAGTAGATATTATAGTTAAATAGTTAATATTAGTAGTTTTAATTTTTTTAGCCAAAGTCTTTAATTACTTTATAAAATTTTTATAGTTAATATAGCTAATATTTATATTATATATTATAATTAAATATTTATATTATTTAATTATTATATTTAAATTAAAAATTTTAATTTAAAAAATCTATATATAAATAAAATATTTTAGATTTTTAAAATTATTAGTTATAAAAACTATATTATTATTAAATAATATAAAGTCTATTAGAATCTTATAGTAGATAATTATTTTATTTTTTATATTAGTAATATTTTTATTAATATAATTTATTAAAATCTTATTATTATAGTATAGTAGATTAATTATAATATCTATAGT
>KZ825524.1:68992-140795 GCA_003184685.1 Aspergillus indologenus CBS 114.80
AAAATAATATATAAAATTAAAAAAAATACTATATAAATAATTTATAAAAAAAAGAAAAAAAAAAAAAATTAAAAAAAAAAGGCTATTAGTAAAAAAGAAAAAATCTTTTTATATAGAAAAAGAAGCTATTTCTGTAAAATTAGCTCCGCTAGTTTTAATTATAAAATATTTTAAAATATTAAAATAAGTAAATTAAAAAAGATTTAATATTATTTATTAAAAAAAAGTTTTTTAAATTATAGAGAAGACTATTTATAAACTATTATAAAAAAACTAGCCGGAAAATAATAAACTATATTTTAAAAAAATAGTTCCGCGAAAATAATAGTAAAAATAATATAATATATACTCTATAAAAATAAACTAGTATAATAAAATTAACTAAAAAATAGTAGATTATATTTTAAAAAAAATAGTCTTACAGCGGTAGCAGTAGAAGTAGATATATATTTTATAAAATAAAAAATTATATAAATATATTCTATAAAAATAGATTAGTATAATAGAATCGGCTAGAAAATAGTAGATTATACTTTAAAAAAAATAATTTTATAATAGTAGTAGTAAAAGTAGATATATACTCTGCAGATATAAAAAATAGTAAACTATTTTTTTTTCTATTTTAATTTTCTATAATAAATATTTATAAAATAAAAATTTTAATAGTACTATCGCAAGTTATATTTTTTTATAAAAAAAAAAAAAAGCAGTTATAAAAATTTAAATAATTTTTTTAATTTTTATAGTTATCTATAAAGAGAAATCTATATAAATAGTTTAAAATAGCTATTATATAACAGCTAAGTAAGTCGGCTACAGCTATTTATAAAAACAGCAGCTATTCTGTAAATTAAGTAAATTAGTAATAATATCTTAAGATAATATAATATCATCTTCGCCTTGCAAGAGCTATTTGTTTATCATGCTATTTCACCCCTTAGTCCTTATAATTTTAAAAAACTATTTTAATATTTTTTATATAGTTTATTTTAATAATATTCTAATTTATAGCTATATTTTTAAAAAATATTTTAAATATATTTATAATATATTATAAAAATTATATAAAGCTAAACTATATATTAAATTATTTAAATATAAGTTTATAGTTTTTAAAATTAAATTTTTAAATTTAATTATAAATTATAATAAATTCTATATAAATTTAAAAAAAATTAAAACTATTATTAAATAATTTATTTTAATTTTTATTATTAATATCTAAATTTTTTAAAATTTTAATAATTTCTACTGCTACTTTATCTGTAATTTTTTAAAATTAATAGTACTATTTATATATTTAATAAAAAAAATATTTTTTTTAATTAATTATTAAACTGCTAAAAAGTTTTTAATAAATTAAAAAATATCTTTTTTAATATATCTATTCTATAACTATTTAATTAAATATAAAATATTATTTTAAAAACTAATATTTTTAACTATATTTTAAAAGAAGTACTATTTTAGTATAGAAATAATAAAATATTATATTTAATTATATACTTTTTTAAAAAGTATATTTCTATTAAGTATAATTATAAAATTTATAATAAAAAACTATTTACTATTATCTATTATTTTAAAAAATAGTATTTTAAATTAAAAGATATTCTATTACTAATATAGATTATTTTTAATTATTATAATTTTAAATATTTTATATTTATTAAGCTGCTGAACTACTAATAAGCCTAATAATTTAAATTTTTATTATATTTTAATTTTAAGATTATTTATAAATCTAGTAAATATAGTATTAAATTTAATACTCTAATTAAAAAATTAGTAGATTTTTTTAAAAAAAAATAAGCATCTGCTATACTAAAGCTAAATAGTATTAAAATAAAAAAATATTAATTTTATTTATTTATTAATATTATCTTTAACTCTACTAAAATATAAAATTAATAAAAAAAATACTAAGAATATATTAAAGATAAAACTAGTATTTATTTTATATAATTTAAAAAAAATAATTTTTAAAAATAAATAAAATCTATAATTTTTATTAGAAATATAAAAACTTTTTTATATAATTTATAAAAAAAATAAATAAATTAAAAAAATTCTAAAGATTTTAGCAACTAATAAAAACTATTATTTAAATATATTATTAATTTTATATAAAAAATAAAAAAACTTTCTATTTTATAAAAATTAATTATAAATATTAAATAATAAATAGATTAAAATTAATTTAATTAGACTAATCTATAATAAATCTATTTTTAAATATTTTAAAAAAATCTATATATATAAGTTTTTAATTTAAAAATACTACTAGCCTAATATTTATTAATATATAAAATAATAAATAAAAAACTATTATATTTATTAAAAAATAATCTTATTTAAAAAAATAAAGTAAAGAATTTTAAAGCCTTTTCTAGTATTTAAATATATATAATAAAATATATCTATAGATTTTATTATATATCTTTTTAAAAATTAAAACTATAATACTATTTTAATAATTATTAATTATTTAATAAAAATAAAATATCTAGTTTTTTATAATTCTACTACTAATACTACTACTATTATAATTATATATATTTAATATATATAAAAACTATATAATCTATTTTAATCTATTTTTTTAAATAAAAAACTTTAGTTTATTTTTAAATTCTAAAAATATTTAATATAATAATTTAATATTACTAGTAAGCTTTTTATAGTATACTATTTTAAAACTAATAATTAAACTAAAAAAATTAATATAATATTTAAATAATATTTTTATATTTATACAAGCCTTATACCCTTGCTTTGCTCGGCGGCTTAAAGACTGGGGCTACAGACTATTATATATATTTCTAATTAGGAATATATACGCGTTATACGCGTTATTATAGTAGAATTAGCTAATAATATATTAATTAGTTATTTAATATAAATAGGCGCCGGCCGCGGATATTTTATAAATACTAAAATATTTTTTTTTTAATATATTTATATTCTACTACTACTACTACTGTTTATTTTTTTTTTTTAAAAAAAAAAATATTTTTTTATAAATAATCTTTTTATAGGCTATTAGAACTTTTAAACTATATTATTTTATTATAATATATTTAAAAATCGGTTATTATATATTAGATTAATATTATATAGCTGTTCGGCGCTGGCTGGTTATATAAATAATAACTAGTTAAATACTATAGTTTTATAAAGTAAAATATATTTTTATAAAAATTTTAAGCTAATCTAAACTATAGTATTAAAAAAATAATAAATTATTAATAATTTAATTATATAAATATATATAAATATATTTTATAGTTATTTCTATAAATCTATATTTTTTATAAATAATATTACTTTTTTTTTTTTTTTTTTTAATAATATTAATACTGCCGCTGCTGCTACCGCGCGCGCTGCTAAAATTAATAAATTAAATCTAAATTAATTATATTAAAATAAATAACTAATATAGTTTATAGTAGTTTTTAATATTTTTTTTATTATTTTTACTATATAGTTTTAGATCTCGGCCGAAAACTATAATCTAATTTAATATCTAGTTTTTAAATTAATAGTTAAATTTATTATTAAGTATAATATAGTCCGCAAGCCTATAGTTTACTAAAATAAAAAAAATATCTAATTTATTTTTAATTATTTATTAAATTAGAAGTTTATTTAGATTTAGACTATTAAAATAGTATTAATAAATATTAAAAATAATTAAATATTTTATTTTTATTATTTAGCGGGCCGCGGGCTGTAAATTAAATATATAATTTTATTTAACTATTTTAACAGATTTTATATAAATTATTATTTTAATTTACTAAACTTTTAGTATTTCTATTACTATAAATTAAACTATAAAAAATAAATAAATAAAAATAATAGTTAATATAAACTATAGTTTATATCTTTACTACTACTATTATTATTATTATTATTAATACTACTACTAATACTGCTGCTGTAGCTACTATTATTATTTTTAATTTTTTTATAAACTAGTAGATATTAATACTATTTTTATATAAATATATAATAAACTATTATATAGTTATTAAATAGTCTATAGAGCTTTTTTTTATTAAAAATATTATTTAATAACTAAAGATCTCCGCTATAGTTTAAAAATAAATAGTAGTAATATTTTAAATTATAATAGCTGCCGCTAAGACTATAGTAATAGCTGCCGAGATCTAAACTATTATTATCTATTATTTAATAATTATTATCTGCTTTTTTAATAGATTAGAAAAAAAAAAAAAAAAAAAAAAAAAAAATAAAAAAAAAATAATAAAAATAAGCTTGCAGCCTAAAAGCCGGGTTTTTAAACTATTATATTTTTAAACAGACTATAAATATAGACTAATTATCTATATAATTAATTAAATTTTTTAATTTTTAATTAATAAATATATAGAAACTATAGTAGATAAACTATTAAAATAATTTATAGTATAATATTAATATAAATAAATAATTAGATTTACTAAGTATTTTACCGGGCCGATAATCTATTAATTATAAAACTATTAAAAAATCTTTTTATATATAATATTTTTTATAATAGTTATATCCGGCCGATAAAAAACAGCTAATTTAGCTATATCTATTATATAAGAAAATACTATATATAACTATTTATATAAAAATAATAAAAAATAAAAATCTATAGCTATAGTTTATAAAAATTAGCTTTAAATATAATTAATTATTACTATAAAATAAAAATAAATCGGAAACTATCTATAAATAAATATAAATAAAAGTTTATTTTTATTTAAATATAAAATAATTTATAGAATTAACTATACCGAGCCGGTATAATTATTAATTAAAATCTTAGCTTTAATTAGCTATAGGTATAGAATTTATATTAATAGATATATTCTATTATATAGACTATTTAATATATATATATTCTATAGATAAATAATTAGTATATCTAGTTTTAGCTATAAGATTAATAAAAATAGGCTGGATAAGTTAATAGTATATAGAAATTTATATATAAACTTTTTAGTATTATTACTAATATTATCTATTAAAATCTTATTAGCTATATAAATATTTATTATCCGGTCCGGTAACTTATTAAAATAATAATTATTAAATTTATTAAAAAAAATATTATAAACTATTAAAATTATATATTTAGTAAAAAAGCCGATATCCGGGCCTTAATAAAAATAGACTATAGAAAATATATATTTATAAAAATTCTTAATATTCTTAGTCTAATATATACTAGAAAATAGACTAATTTAATTATATAAATTATAGTTATATAATATATTAGCTAGCTATATAGTATATATTTTATTCTTTAAATTTTTTTATAGATAATAATTTTTATAAAGCTATAAAATATAAAATAACTACTATAAAAAAAAATATTATAAATAAATTATAGTAATATTTAAATAATATCTTTTTTTTACTATAAATAATATCTATATAAAATTATTACTAAAGAGAACCGGAATACTATTAAATAGTTTATTAAAATAATATTTAATATTATTTAATATTTAATAAACTATTTTAAAAGTATAGTAATATTATATAAAAATCTTATTTTAAATAATTAAATCTATATTCTGCAGCTTAGCTGTAAGATTAGATTATAAATTAATTAAATAAATAAATATTTTAATTAATTTAAAAAAAATATAAAATTTAAAATAGACTATATAGCTGTAAAATAAAAAAAAAGCTGCTATATTAGATAATACTATATAAATAATCTTTTTATCTAGTAAATATAGTTTATTATATATAATATAATATAAAAATATTTTTTTTATACTATTAATATTTTAAATAAAATAGTAGACTAGTAGTTTTTATATAATAGTTATTATAATAGTATTAAAGGCCGTATATTAAAAATTATTTAGCTAATATTTTAATTTTTCAACTTAAAAAATATAGTCGGCTGGCTAACTAGCCGATTTCTAATATTTAGTAATATTTTTAGTCTATTTTTATCGGCTAATTAAAAAAAAAAGCTAAAAATCTATAAGTAAATAATTTTTAGCTTTAAGCAGCCTATTTATAAAAAAAAAACTATAATTAATCTTATAGTTAAAAATATCCGAAGACTTTTATATTTATAAAATATAATAAATAAGATTATTTATAAATAATATTTTAAATTTATTTTATAATATTAGTAGTTTATTTATTAAACTAAATAATAAAACTATTATAAATAAAGACTATAAAGTAAATCTAAATATAAAAACTATTATTTTATAGAATATTAGATACTATTTTTTATTACTATTAAATAGATTAAAAGTCTAATAGATTATCTAAAATATAGAATAAAGTATATTATTAATAATTTAGAGATTTTTAAAATTAGTAAAATCTATTTTAATAATTAAAAAAAACTATAAATAAAACTATTTTTTTATATTAAAGCTGTAATAATATATTTAATTAATTATAAAATTCTACTACTATAGCTACTATAATTTTATATTTTTTTCTATATTTTAAATAAAATATTAAAATATCTTTATATACCGGTAACGGATCTGTTTAAAATTTAATCAGACTATTTCTATATTATATTTAAAAAAGACTATTAATATACTATAGAAAAACTTTAGGCGGTCTATAATCTACTATATATCTATATTTTTAAAAAATAATATAGTTTATTAGTTTAGAAAATAAACTATAAAAACTATAATTAATAAATACTTTTTATAAATATAAAAATAGAAAAGATATATAATAGTTTCTATTAGGCCGATATAATAATTTTTAAAATACTAATTAATCTTATTATCGGTATAGAAATATAGTATAGTATAGTCTA
This sequence comes from Aspergillus indologenus CBS 114.80, assembly GCA_003184685.1. Classification (NCBI taxonomy): domain Eukaryota; kingdom Fungi; phylum Ascomycota; class Eurotiomycetes; order Eurotiales; family Aspergillaceae; genus Aspergillus; species Aspergillus indologenus. The sequence goes on from KZ825524.1 coordinate 75,801, forward strand.
GGCTTTTATATATATATTTAATAATATATTTAATTACTTTAATACTTTAATAAACTTATATATTAATATAATAATACAGCTGTAAAAAAAGAAATAAATTATATAATATAATTTATATATTATTAATTTTAATTTTTTAACTATAAATTATTTTTTTAAAAGTTATTCTAGGCCGATATTAATAATAATAAAAAAATATCTATTTTTCTATAGTAATATAGTTTTTTAATATATAATTAAAAAATATTTTATATAGAAAATCTTACTAATATCCGGATTTTTAAAATAATATAGTATTTTAAAATTATATAATAGACTATAAAGATTATAAACTATATATATATATATAAATTTATATAGCTCTAATTTTATATTTAAATTAGATAATTTAACTAAAATAATCTTATCTATAATATCTAAATCTAAAAATTAATTATAATTTATTAAAAAAAAATAAAATAATAATAAAATAAATTATATTTTTAATATTTTAATATCTAAAACCGCGCTGGTATCGGCTTAAAAATCCTAATATTTTTAACTAAATAAAATAGTTTTTATTTTTTTAATTTATAAATATAGATAATAAAATTTAGCCGATTATTTATAGACTAACTAAAAAATAGTTTATTTTAAATTTTTAATTAATAAAAATTTATTATTATAATAATAAAAAATAATAATAGACTATAAACTTATATAATAACTATAATATTATAAAAAAGCTATTATATATAGTATAGATTATCTATATAGCCGAATAATAAAATTATTTTATAATCTAATTTATTAGCTGTAAAATTAATACTATTAATATATACTATTAAATTTATTAATCTACTATATAAATTAGTCTATAATTTATTTTAGTTATATTTTATCTACTTTAACTTATTTTATTTAATAGTAGTTTATATATCTACTAAATACTGCTGCTATAAATATCTAATCTATTAAAATATATTAAACTTATTTTTATAAATAAAAATATAATATATATAAAATATTTATATAATTAATTAGTTATTTTTACAGCTTAGATTATTATTAAACTATAAAATAGTATTATTATAAAAATATAGGCTCTAGTACTAGCCCGGATTACTATATAAAAAAAAAAATATAATATAAGCTAAAATAAAAAATATAAAAAAAATTAATATAGATTAGCTGCAGCTATTTCTCCGTAGTATAAAAATATAAAATAATATTTTAAAAAATATAGCGGCTATAATTAGTATTTATATCCGGAATAACAGCTATTATTTTAAATAAAATAAAAAAATTATAGCGCCGATAGTCCGCGCCTTTCTTTATTATTAAATTAATTTATAGTACTAATATAATATTAATTAATATAGAATATAGATTAGTTTTATATAGCTGTTTCTGCGCGGACTAATATATTAAAATATATAAATTAATATTTTTAAATATTTTAACTAATTAATCTAATATATAAGATAAAAGATCTATATTATACTAAATATAGATATTATTATTAAATTTTATATTATAAAACTATATCTATATAAATAAAGATAAATAATTATTTTTATATTTTAATAGCCTATATAGATAAATTAATTTTTTTATAATATTTACTAAAATATTTCTACTAATAATATATTTATTAATATAATAATTTATAAATATAAATACTACTATACTATTATAATAATAAATTTTTAATATAAATTAGCGGCTATTAAAATTATAGTAAAAATAAAAATTATAAAAAAAAAAAAAATATATAAACTACAGATAAAACTATATTATTTTTTATATAATATTTTCTAAATATAAAAAAATCTATAGATAAATTATAAATATATTTATTTATTTAGTATAAGACTATATAAAAAAAATATAGTATATTTATATAGTTAAAATTATATAGTTTAATTAGTTATTAATAAAAATAGTAGACGCGCGGTATATTTTATATTAAACTATATAATTATTTTCGGCGGTATAGAGGCCTTTTATACAGATAAATTAGCTTATCTAATCTAATAAAAAAAAATAGCCGGACTGTATTATTAATAAAAATCTATATAATTAAAAAAAATTTAAAAATAGATTATAAAGCCGATAATCTTTATAGTTTACTATATTAGTATAGCGGCGCCGGTTCTATAGAATATTTAAAAAATAAAGATATTACTTAATAATAGTAAAGTTATAATTATTATAAAATTAAATTAAAAATAGTCTATAGAAACAGAAGATAGATATATTTAATAATTAAAACAGAATTTAAATATATATAAACTAGGATTCCGGTCCGGAATAGTATATTAAAAATTAAAAGATAAATATTAATAGTAATATATTCTATATAAAAAATCTATTTATAAAGAATTTAACTATTTAGAAGAAATAGACTATAAAAATATCCGACAGTATTAAAAAACTATAAAAGCAATAAAATATAGTATATAAAAAAATTAATTAGAATAAAAATAGGAGAAACGGACTATAAAAAATATAAATAGAAATTTTTAGTATAATAAAAATATTAGTTAGATATTAATAAGCTGGGAAAAAGTAGAACAAAATATTTATATAAAAAAACGCAAAAATCCGTATTTAAAAAATTATTAAAAATCGGAGAATAGATATTCCGGACTAAAAATAGTATTAATCTATAGTAAAAAATCTAATCTATTTATAAAACTTTAAAATTTTAAAAAATATTAAAAATTTAGCCTATAAGGTAAATAACCGCAATTTTTTAGTTTTTTTTAGATAAGTTTTCTATTTAAAAAAGTAGATCTGTAAAAATTATATAGTTAAAAAAGTTAATTTTTTCCATATTAGATAAGCCTATTTTTAGAAAAATATATAAAGAATTAATAAAGAAATCGACTTTTTAATTAATTCATATATTTTTGTATATAATAGTAGAGATAAATTATCTATAAAATAACTAAAGTTAATAATTTTTTTTAATTAAATTTATACTAAATATAATCTATTTTAATATTATTAAAACTATTTTATTTTTTATAAATTATAGTTTTTATTTTTATATAAACTTTAAATCTATAATTATTTTAAATAATCTAACTATTAAAAATATTAACTAATTTATTATAAAAATATAAACTATTATAAAATTTATTAAAATAAAAATATCTACTATTTAAATTTAATATATAAAATAAATAAATTAATAATATAAATCTATAAAAAGATTTAGAAAAAATTAAAAAATATAATTAAATATTTATAATATTAAAATACTAAAATTTAATAAAAAATTTAATTAAAATATTTTAAAATTATATAAAATTAAAAAAATTATTAATTTATATATTTATTAACTAGTTTTATTTTTTAGTATAAAAATATATTTTATATTTAATATTAGTTTATTTATTTTTATTAGTAAAGATTCTATTTTTAGTTAATATTAATTTTTATTATTATATATAAAAGTTAATAGACTAGAAAAGTAGAAGATTAAAAATATTTTTAATTTAATATAAGATTATAGAAGATACGGTTATTTTTAACTAATATATATTATAAAATAAATTAGATATTCGGATTTAATTATTAAATTTATTTAATATTTAAAAAATATCTAATAAATAGTTAAAAACTTTTATTACTATTATTTTAATAAATTAAAATCTATATTTTAATAAAGCTTAATTTTAAAAAAAAATATACTATTATAATATAGATCTAATATACTATTTTTATTTATTTTATTTATTTAATCTATTTAATCTATTTAATCTATTTAATTTATTTTATTTTAATTATTTAATTAATTTTTTTAACTATTCTGTATATAACTTATAATCTTTTTATTTATTTATCTATTTTTAATTTTATTTATAGTTTTTTAAACTATATTTTATCTATAAATTTAAAAATAATCTAATCTAATAGTTAATAAAAATCTAAAGAATCTATTATAAAGATCTAGCCCGCCAGAGCTGTTATATCTACTATCCAGCTAGACTAGAGACTAGACGCCTGCCCGCTCCTTGACAGCCATGGCATTTCGCACCGGACTAGCGCTCTGGCCATATTATGGAGAACCACAAGATAGGTTCATCCATCCCTATCGATTTCCCTCATACGATCTTTGTACCTGCACTAGTTTTGCGTGATACAATATACAAACTGCCCATGACTCATGCAACGAGTCAAGACCTCATGTCGCCGATCACTTCCCAAAATGACTCTCGTTGTGCTGCTCCAGAGCCTGGACCTCATGGCCATTGTCACACATTCAGCCTTGAGCCAGGGCGCTCAAGCCTACCCTGTTCAAGCCAGGGTCGCTGTGTCCTCACAGGATCTGACCATTCTCAATCACGGAACCCCTGCCCTGGAACTCTGAAGAATGATCACCTCAGCATGACACATTATCCACTCTAAAGCTACGTTGGATTTAGCATCTTCATAGCGCAAATCCTGGAGCCTCGTGCGTTCGTGCTGCGGCTCAAGGTGGTCTCGCTGCACCCCACACTTCTTGCATGATCAACTCAATGCATGGTTGGAGAAAAAACCGTCTGAAATATGAAGACTCATGGATGACCGCCAGCTCTAGCATTTCTAATTCACCTCACCCGATGAAGCTGACCCGCTAGAGAAAAATTGTCTTGTGGTGAGTTGAATCGCAACGAGGGGCAGGCACCTGCGAGTGGAGCGCCCGCCAAGCACGGCCGTCACTAGCACTATCCCAGATAAAGCTTGGGCGCAACGAAGCATACGTATGTCTCCAGGCTCAATTGGGCTATTCACTCGGCTGAGCCTCTGATTTGGTTCCTGCAGAGGATTCCCAACATTCCTCAGCACGATAAGGGCCTGGGAGTGGACACAGCCAGGACTCCGGCGGCCTTAGCCGGGGTATATACTTCCTCTGTGGGTCGACACACTTCTGCAGGCTCTTGCTGTATGGTTCGAGACCATCGAAGGATCAGTAGTAGACTCCATCCTTCTACCGGGCTATTGTACCTGCCTGACTCTGTTGCTTCAGCTAACTCCGAGCCGTGCGAGAATTCTATAGATAAAAGCGTCGTCCCTCGATTGATGGTCCATTCTTTCCCCAGCATCGCAATAGCCCTCCATCACCATTCGCACCATGAAGTTCACTCTTGCCTCTACCCTGGCCCTGGCCACTGCAGCCCTGGCCATGCCTGCCGCCGAGGCCGAAGCTAGCCTCGAGAAGCGCAACCCCAGCGGTGCCTTCAGCCTCTACGCCTGGGGCGTCACCAGCTCGGCCATGAAGCTCTTCTACTCCGACGGTAGATACCATCCCGGCCTCAGGCACCGAAGCCCATGCTAATAGTTGAACCCTCAGGTCTCGCCTACGCCGGCGACTCCACCGCCTGGCCCTACGGCTCCGTTACCACCGATGTCACCTGTATTTCCCCCCCTGCTTTCCTGTCCCCCGGTACTATAACTAACGCCCCGCAGTCGAGATCGCCGACACCGAAATCACCCCCACCGCCACCACCGACGGCGTTACCCTCGACGCGGACACCCTCTTCTACATCCGCCCGACCGCCGACGAGATCACCGAGGTCGGCTTCACGGGCAACGGCTACGATACCCCCTCCGACGCGGCCACCGACAACTTCCTCTTCTACGGCTCGTGGCTGATGTGGGAGGAGGACTCCGGCGTCCTGACTGATAGCTTCCGGCTCAAGGAGACCAACGTCTCGGGTATCTATCAGTTCTACTTCGATTACTCGAACCTGTACCCTAGCGGGTACTCGACGCCCAGTGTTATGGACAAGGCGAGCTGAGTCTGTAAAGTTCTGGAAGTATGAGAGAGAATGGTGATGCTGGTTGGTGCTGTTGTGAGGGGGAGCGATGTGCTTCGCAGTCAGCTCTAATATGCAGTATATAGCGGGGGTTTGCCGGTCGCTGATTTGTTAATGAATGATATTTATGCTATCCGCCCATCTCTCTCATAGCTAGTTCGATGCATCATCGCTAGATTTGTAACCAATCGCCGCCCTGCGAGGAGTGTAATGTGGCAGCAATGCTGTGAGCACGCAGTAGTCCCTCATACTGGGGCGTCGCTATCCAAGTCTGCAGTACACAGTACATGGACTTCATTCTCCACACTGGCACATACTATTAGCTTGGATTTATCTGCACTGTAAGCTGAGTCTGTAGGCCATTGGCACCATGGAAGCTGTAGAAATCCAACTACCGAGTAAGCAGACACCAAATCTCAAATCCTAGATATTGTGATCATAGCCGATACCCAGCTCGTCCCTGGATAATGATATAGTCCCAAGCTCGATCCACGGTTCCTCTCCCGGCCCACTCGCCCGAACCACAGTGCAGCAGGTACTGGGACCGCAGAAATTCTAGACCCAATCCCGGGACTTCCCCTTTGGGTATCCCGAGCTTCCTGCAGTGCGGTTCGGTTCCTGGGTGTGTCGATTTTAACTTGCAGAACTCTAGTTCTCGCCCACTGCTCGATGCTGCTGTGCGACTCTGAACTTAGCAAGGTGCAACAGGGCATTGTGAGCTTGATTACCATTAGATTTCTCCGATATCTATTCAAGCAGCGTAGCCCGTCAAAACCCTAAGCCGACCGTTGAATAGAGTACTGTACAAGATACTAGAAAGCCATCCCGGCCGCCCGCCCCCCCCGAAAATCTCTGGTTCCCCCTGCCCCTCGGTAATGGGAATCTCCACCAGCGGGACCCGCGCGCGGTGGGGACCCGCCAACTGATTTTTTTGCTGTAGAGACTGCTAAGTTACAGTACTAAGAAACTAAATCTGCCCTACTGTACCACCAATACAGTTAACTGAACTCGAGTTTTTCATGTCTGTTAGGTACGTACCTAGTAATATTCACAATCATCACACCATTATCACTATATCCAGTTTAAACAAAAGTCGCCACCGTAGGACTCCAACTCCATCTAACATGCCCACATAACCCAAAGTGAGAAAAAAAAAAAAAAAAAAAAAAGCAACATCGTAAGACACATCAAGTGCAACTTTTACATAAACCAAGCCAACAGGAAGGAAAAAAAAAATCAGATCGCGCAAACGGAATCCACCCGATTCTCGGGCCCGATGCCCCGCCGGCGCACGGAGAACAGCGCCACGATCAGGCCCAACCCGGCCAGGCCGGCGGAGCACCACAGGCCCGTGGCGTACTGGTGGGCGAGGTCGTGGCCCTTCTCGATGTCGACGGCCTCGGTGACGGCGGCGGAGATGGCGAGGGCGACGCCGGAGCCGATCTGGAAGGCGGTGTTGAGCATCCCGCCGCACAGGGACTTGACGTTGATGGGGACGGTGGTCAGGATGCAGGTGCTCGTTGTCACGAAGATGAGGGAGACGGCGGTTATGCTGATCAGAGAGGCCGGGAAGACGTTGATCCAGCTGTTTGCCGTTGTATTAGTACTGGGATTGGCAGGGTTGGATTGGGTTTCGGAGAGGGGACTCGACTGGGTATCTTGGGATACATACAAACTTGACTCAGGGCTCGCGGTGATGCTGCTCGGGATCGGCGCCACCACCGTCAGGACCAGCCCGGCCAGCAGCGTGTACTTCCCGTTCACGTACTCCAGCGCCTTGCCGGTGCCCATCGAGGCGACGAAGCCGATCGCCCCCATCGGAAGGAAGCGCAGTGCCGTCTGGCCCGCGGACAGCTTGTCGACTTCCTGCGCCATGAGGACGATGTAGTAGATTACGTTTTGGTAGCTGCCGTAACAGGCTGTTCTCTGTTAGTAGATACTAATTGAAGGGAGGCCTATGAGGACATACTGAAGCCCGCGATCCACAGCCCCGCAAAGTTGGGGATCTTCCACAGCCCGAGCGGCATCAGCGGGTAGGCGATGAACTTCTGCAGCACGGTGAAGGCGACCAGCAGCGCGACCGCGAGGATCAGCAGCACGATGATGAACGGCTGGCTCCAGCCGTAGGTGCCGCCGCTCGACAGGACGAACTGCAGCAGGATCAGCCCCGCCGTCGACATCGACGCGCCCACGAAGTCCATCCGGGGCTTCTCCTTCGGCATGATGTCCCGGGGCAGCACCAGCGCCCCGAGGATGCACAGCGAGCCCGTGATGATCACGATGAAGTAGTAGATGTACCGCCACCCCAGCGATGAAGTCAGAAACCCCCCGAAGATGAGCCCGACGCAGAAGCCCACGGTTCCCGAGGAAGCGTAGATGGCCAGCCCGCGCGTGCGATCCACGCCCGTGAAGTACGCGCTGATGATCCCGATGGCGGACGGGACCGTCATGGCCGCGCCGATGCCCTGCAGGCCTCGGAAGATGGTGAGCGAGATGAAGGACCGGCCAAAGCCGATGGCCAAGGTCCAGACGGACAGCCAGAATAGGCCAATGCAGAGAACGTTCTTCCGGCCGTATCTGCACAACGAAGGTTAATTAAGGGGGGGACTTGGGGTACTACTCGGAGGGGAGAGGAGTTACCGATCGGATAGGACCCCGGCAAGAAGCAGGAACCCGCCAAACGTCAAGGTGTATGCGGAGATCATCCATTGCAGGTTGGTGCTGCTCACGTCAAAGTCCTTCTGGATCGAGGAGAGCGCGACGTTGGCGCTCGTCATGTACACATTGTCGAGGAACTGGGAGCCCGAGGTCACCAGCAGGATCAGCGCGCCTCGCCAGGAGGCCAGCCGACCGATCTCGGGACATTGCCCCAGTGGAGCGAGGCTCTTCTCTTCCGTCGGGGTTGCAAAGCCGGATGAGGTCTCACTGCTGGGCTGGGACGACTCTGGGCTGGAGAATACAGTGAAGTGAGGGCCCTTGGCCGATTCGTCGACTGTTACCGGGGCCTCTTGGCCCTTGTTTCGAAAGACACGGTCAAAGATGGCCATGGTGAGTGTGTGTTTTGGGATGAAGAACAAAAGAAAAGGAGAGGGGTCGTCTCTTCTCCTGACAGGCAATAAATATATGCGCTAGCTAGAAAAGACAGACAAATAATAAAAAAAAAATTCTGATTCTTGAGCAGCTTAAGTAAAAGAGTGGGTATCGCTCGACCGATATGTGTCCCGCCCATACTAGGTAGGGTTTCTCGCCATCCAGACTTGAGCTCGGTCGGCTGCCGCGCGGCCTGGGTATCGGAACTGCAGCAGCAAGATGGATTATCAGCTTGCTAAATTATGTGATCCCCTTCCTGACGGAACGATGATCGTCGAGGGGCTATCTGCATGATGAGTGAGTCGAGATGCATGCAGGTCCGCGCGGTTACTTCATTGGACATGTGCGACCGCACTGGGGTCGGTCACTTGTATCAGTTAGTAGTAGGGCAATGGCCCCCAGAGAGAGAGTCGGATTCACAGGTGTTTGCTGAATTCGGAAGACTATTCATATTCGTCATACCTTTTTTTTTTCTCTTTCGTCGTGCACTACTATGAGCCTATTTGCTCCAGATGGCTACTCCGTACATGGTGGCTTCCTAGTAGCCCTATGGTCGGAAAGTGTCTTATTCACCCTACAAAGCTCCATGCATTCATGCAGGAGTCACAAGGGGAATGGGGCCAGTCTGATTGGCGGCATGAAGCTTGTCCCTGCACCAAGCTACAGCTTGTATCTATGATCATCCCGCCCAAAATTCCAGAATGACAGTTATCAAGAAAAAGCGGTTGCTATTTTGATGGATGAGAAAGCTACCATTGCTCATCCAGGACCACTAACCAGGTACCAAATTGCCACGAACCTCAACCGGTGGGGAGGAATCAAAGGGCAGCCCTGAGGGACCCGTTGGAATCCGCGGGATCCACGTGCAGTTCCAAGGTTCGGGTGGATCGCTTTTGACGCTGGCCCGTGCTTCTTGCCTTGCCTTCTCTCGCCTAAGGTTTTTTTTTACCCTTCCTGCCGAGAAGTACTTATCATGGTTGTGGCTGCTTGCTAGTCTGTTTTGAGTAATCTTCTCGAAGCACGCGCCGAGAGTTCCAATCTGCGGTTAACAAGGCCGACGATGCGATGCTTTTTGCCGGTTGTTAAATGACCTGCGATGCCATGTTGGCAAGAAAATTGATTGAATATTCTCTGCTCGATCAGGACATCAACAAGGAGAGCACCCCTTGGCCGCGTAATCATCCTGTCTTGACTTTCGGATGATCTTCGTCGATATTGCATGAAACATCCAAAAATTTGCAGCTGGACCGACTGTTTAAGGGTCTGGGTGGGGCCAACCTTGATTTTCGGGTGGCCGGCTTGGCGCCCGCCCTTCCCTTCCTGTCACCATGTGAGCCCCGATTCGCATCAAGGGCAAGAATCAACAACTTCGGCACTGGCAGGTCTCATCTTTGAGCTCGATCATGACATCACCAACCTCAATCAGATAGCTAGAATCTTGTTCGATAGACCCCTCTCCCTCTTTTTACCCCGAAGCTCGTCATCTGCTAACCACGGCTGATGACAACAGTCCTTATCGCGGTTCGAGATGGAATGCAAGGAGCGCGTCAGATCCCCCTCTCCCCCTCCGATACATTTCAACTCCGAATCACCATTGAGGAGCCAATTGCCGGTCGGCGAGTTTGCCAAAGAATCTAGACCCGTGTCCTCCGCAGTATGGAGTAAGTTACGCAATACCGCTTCGACGCACATGCTCTCCAGACGTTCGCCCAACGGCTCGGATCAAGCACCCCTGACTCTGGAGACGATCCTGTCACATGACGTAGATCATCTCCATCGGTCCGCAGCACCGGCAGCAAGAATGGCTGGGGCGGCAGGGCGTAGGACTTCAGGGAAGGTGTTGCGAGCTCTGCGGATATATTATCACAGGCGGGCGCGCAAGGGGCGTGGGCAGTTATTCAGCCACCAAACAGACACCCGCCCTGATTTTGACGATGGATCGAGGACTTGCTTTTGCTGATGATATCATTTGATGGGAAGGGAGGACGGAAATGCGATATCATATGTGGAAGGTGGAGCGTGCTGCAGTGACGTATCGTAATGAACTGGCTGGATTAAACATATCTTGCTCGGGCTGTGTCTGGAGACGGTGATTAATGACTTGAGGGGAAGTAACGGGTAGGCTTGCCGACCCTGGAGCTGTGTAGCTTATGTGCGGTTGCATAAGCTCTGTGTACCTTGCATAGTTGTCGAGCACTGTGAGGAAGGACTCGTATGCTTATCACCAGTATCGACTTGTGTGTTGCAGCATCGTGCGGAGCGTCTCCCGAGAAAACTACAGTGCAAGTACGCATACTGGACAAGAGCATCGACCGTTGCTAATGACTTGTCCTTCCTGCACACCAACTGACTGAGTACTCGAAGTCAGCGGGCACCTATACAGACTCATTATCCGCGCCACAAGGCTTACCTGTCTCAAGAAGTCATTGGTTGTATCCAAGTGGGGACTGAAGTCCATAGCATGATGCAAGCCAGTTCACTTACGTCAATGGCGTTGTATCCTCTTCCTAGCTTGGTTTTCATTTTGACCTACCATCTATTGGTTCAAAACGCGGTTCACAATACAACGAACAGCAACTTGCCCCATCATCTTCATCCACTGCAAGAACGATCTTATTTTCATGTCTCACGGTCGGCAAGGTCATCAAGCACCTCCGCCTATTTCTTGTCTCATGATTAAAATGCGAGATGCGGACAAGCACGATGCAGTGGCAGTGTTGAGGCTTTAACAGTATCAGCAACCGGTGCTCGACTGAGATTCATCTCACCGCGTCACCATATTGCAGCTTCGGGTGGCATGTACAAACCGATTTACCCGAAGCTCGACGACGGTATAACGGCTATTAATACTAAAGAAGCCATCGTTCCGAAATCTGGAATATTCTTGATGTCTGTCTACCGCTAGTGTGGCTTGTCAAATCGCAACGAACGAACGTCGGCCGGATGCTAGTAACCCGAGATAGAAGACAGTATCCTGCTTAACACACACGGAAACATCACAAATCAAGTCGTGGTGGATCATGAGTATGAACGACCATGAAGTCTTTGAAAGAGGTTCAACCGAAAGTAAGGACGACTACGTACACTCGCAAAAAGACGCAACAAGCACGATAAGCAGAAAGCACATCAACAGCAAACGCAACAGACCCGATAAGACGAGAAGAACTCCAAGATGCACGCCCCGCCCCGTCCACCCCACCCGCCCCCGGGGCGCGCACCCTCCGACCTACCCGTTGCGCAACAGCTCCAGAATCAACCTCAGCTGGAAGTTCTCCGCCCCAAACTTGCGCTCCAGCTCACCGATACTCTTCTCCATGTGACCGTACAAGATCCCCAGCGTGTCCTCCGTAAACTGCAGGCTTCCGTTTCGCTTCATCAGGTCCAGAATCGTCTCCTTCTGGGCGTGCGTCGCGGTGCCGCGGACGCGACGCTGCATCCAGACGTTCCGGAGGACATGGTTATCTGGCATGGTCTGCAGGAGATGGATCAGTGGGAGGGAGAACTTTCCCTCTTCGAGGTCTTCGCAAAAGCCCTTTTGCTTCGTGTACTGGTTTTGGTCGGTGTGGTTAGTTCCCAAGCCCGAAACATGAAAAGGGGTTCGGTTGGGGAAAGGAGAGGTGGGGAGGGGGGCCATACCTCAGCGGAGACCAGATTCTGGTAGTCGTCCCGGGTCTGAAAGTACCGTCCCAGGCGGTTGGAGAAGTCGATCATATCGACTTTGACGGGATTCGTCGAGTGAAGGGCCATGAGGCGACCGAAGAGCCGGACGAGACCGCCGGTTTCTTCATCATGGCGTTAGCCATGCGTTGCCCTCGGCTGGGGGATTCGGATACTCACTGTGTTCAACCATCCGAAAGTACTCATTGATAGAAGGACAGATAAGATTACTGGTCCAGTATAGGTCCATAGACTGGCCCACGTAGAGGTAGTGCAACTCCTCTTCAAGACAAGAAGTCAGCTGTGGCCAGGTGCCGCGAGGGAATCTGTGACGCATACCGGTGAATATGAGCAAGCTTTTTGAATCTCCTAGTTTCTGAATCTCTTGCAATGCGCGGATGAGCTGATAATTGGCCGAGTTTACCGTCTGACCCAGCCCGAAGATCAAGTGGGTGGATGCCTTGCCCCGTCGAAGCTCCGATCCATCTTCCAAGTCGTCGAGCCTGGAAAGAGTCAGACATGTGGCACTAGAGATATGGAGCGTGAAGGAAGAACAAACATCAAAGACGCATTGTGGAGAATTGTAATGATGGATTTGATGATGGCGAGTTTTTCGGCAGGGACACGGAACCAGACATTCAAGGCATCGATTGCATGCTCGCGAACCCCCTTGGATGGAAGACCCGTGATGTATTCGTACGGGGCTTGTAGAACCTGTTTGATTGGGATATCCCTATTCAGCAAATTGCGAGTTTATGGAGAAAAAGGTAAATGTCTCCTACCTTCGCGTCAAGATCTTGCCCTTTGAGGGGTGATTCTACCTCCTTGATGTCATGGCCTCCCTTTTTGAATGACTCCACTTTCATGTCGTGATCCCCAAGCTTGAAGCCGTCACGGCCCGACAGGTGCTGCGTGATAACCGCGCTTAGGAGGCTTGTGTCGCCGTTGCTAAGTCCATTAGTATTTCTTCCCGGGGGTGAAGCATGCCGGCTGTTGTTCTCCTTGGCAGTACCATTTCCGTTGATAGTGCCTTGACTTCCGGTGCCAGTACCATTGCTGTTCGGCGCCGCATGATCCCCATTAACTGTGCGGTCGGGGATTTTCACCTCACTCTTATCCAAACCGGACGCACCACGCTCAGACGTCTGTGCCTTGGGAATACCATTCTTCATCCACTCGAGCTGGCGCTCGCTGAACGATGCGTCGGTGTAATACCTCGGGCTGTGGAAGCTCCACACCACGTTCCCGCTCATGCTGTACAGGACCGACTCCAGATACCGTTTGGTATCCGGCGAGAGGTCGTCGCGGGCTTTGATCTCCTCGAAGACTCGCAGGTAGTCGACGGTCGCCTTTTTTATTTCTTGACGACATCGTTCCTGGGCCTGGTCCTCGGAGATCCCATGTTCTTCCATGGCAACGAAGATGAAGTTGGTCACATAATCCTTTCCCAGCGCGGTGGCGCTCTGGCGTTCCTTGTCCCAGGAGACCAGATCGTTCACCAACGCCATGTGGAGGTATGCGGTGGTGGCAAGCTGATGACATTTGTCCAGTTCGTTCTCAGGGATGGTGATCGCTTGCGCGAAAGTGAGCAGACCATACCAGAACCTGAATCTCACAGGTTAGTCTAAGCCTAGCATCGACCCCCAAACTAGGAGTTGGAAAATGTCCGCGAAGGACACAGAGAGAAAGAGAAACTGACAGCATCCCGACATCGTGGACCCGGTATTTCAGGTACTCGTCCTCGGACTTGAACCTGTAGTCCTCCTGCCGACCGGCCTTGTCGAGGAAGGTCGACCAAGCCTTGAGGGATGTAATTGCGCGGTCTTTATCGATGCTCAGCATCCGTTTGGCAACGTACGCCTGCAACGCGCGCTTTCCCGACCCGGCATGCTTGATGGTTCCGGTGCTGATTACCTGATCGAATGCCGCTTTGAGGTCGTTGTTATGTTCGTCGCCCTGGCATTTATTGTTAGTTCACTCGTGTTCCTCGTGTCTGCATGGAAGAGGGAAGGTTCATACGTATTGAGCAATATCGGTGACATCTGACTCCGCGAACCGCCGAAACTCGTTAGCCTACTAGCGGCAAACAACAGGAAGACATAGCCACAACATCAAGACTCACCATCATGGAGAAACGCAAGCTCGTTTGCGTACGAGACAATCCCCAGTCTGTCTGGAAGGGCTTCAGGAATCGCAATGCTCATCCCGCTCCATGGGTGTCCCAATCCACCCTTGTAGAGCCCCAGCGGTCCCACCTGCTCGCGCCAGTGCTCTTGGCATCTCAGACAATCGATTTCCTCGAGCTCCGTGTTCTTGTGGTATCGCACGGTGAGGCCATCGCACAACCCTTGGGTTTGATAGGTGCTAGGATCTACCACCGTAGAGAATTTGAACTCCATGCTCCGGAAAGAATGAAAGAGGCGAGACAGTAGAGGAGAAAAAGCGAGAGGTGGACGAGGAGAATGTATCCAAGAGTTGGGTGAGCGGGGTCAGTTTGGCTGAATGGACGAGATGTGTGCTGTGACATTGAGGGGATAGAGAGATGACAAGAGGAGGATGCTGCATTTAAATGTTCTGTCCTCTGAAGCTGGTTCTCCTTTTGGCATCGGTAATGCGATAAACTATCCTAAAGTGGCATCCTCTATCACTGCGAGCTCAATGCCCCGGCGCAATGAGTACCCATACACATTCTTACTCGTGTCTTAGAGGAATTCGATCTGCGCTGCGACATGCATCTCCTGAGGGGTCGAATACAGTGACTCCGTGAGCTGAGTCTCAGAGTGATGACATCATAGTCTCTTATCGTCGCCCGCTTGTATAGAATTCGAACGGCATATTCCGGTGTTTGATAATGCAGCGCCAGCCGTAGCAGTTGTAATCCAAATTGATGGAACTGATTTGTGTTCACGGCTCCAGACGACTAGGTGAACTAGTGGGGATCGGCGCTAACATGCAGCAACTGGGAGATGTGTGAGCAGGAATTGCCGTCTGTTGTTTGTTGTCTTCAGCTGTGAAGGTGATGTTTGTTGGCCGGCTTTTCTTCAGCCTCGGGTATACTTGGCTGGGGCTGGCTGAGGTCTACTTCCATCATGAACGTGTCTTACCAAGGTACCGACTGTCTTGGTGGCCAATTGTAGAAGCGGCGCTTGCTGTACACGCTGTGATGATAGCAAACTACTTGCAGCATCATGCGTTATCATGCATTATCACGCAGGACCACAGACGGCAAACACATCGGGCCCTGGACATACTACGTGTTATCGGCACGGAGCCCGGAGTTTGCAATTCGCCTAGAGTGACTCGTTTATGCTACAAGCATGTGGAGACACCGACTGCATTCCCATGATCATATGCAGGCGGACGGATGACCAAAGTTGCCCTCAAGACATAGTTGTAGTACTCATTGCCTCCCTCCGGACCCCACATCTTTTACCTTGAAGAATTCCTGTGAAAGTGTATATGATACCACAGGCATAAATCATACATTGGTTAGAGATTCATTCATATTCCAAATTTCATTCACAATCCAAGCCTCAGAATCAACCACAAGATGGCGAATCTAGTCAATTTCCAGACTGCCCACACGCTTTTCCTCAGCTTCTATAGCATGTATGGAGTATACGGGCTCTTTCTCGCCGCGGTTGCTCTATATGGCGTAGCACTCGTTATCTATCGCCTGTACCTGCACCCGTTAGCTCAATTCCCCGGGCCAAAGATTGCTGCTGCGACCGGGTGGTATGAGTTCTACCACGATGTCATCAGAGGTGGAATGTATATCCATGAGATTCAGAGAATGCACAGAGAATACGGTGCGTGGCCCAGCTTCCGGCTTCAATCGATATGTTCTAATCCTCTGGTTAAAGGCCCTATCATCCGCATCAATCCCTATGAAATCGTCATCAATGACCCTGACTACTATAACACTGTCTATGTCGCCTCCAACACACGCCGCTCGGAGAAGTGGTATACCCTCCAAGGGACAGGACTCGAGGGTAGGGCATTCTTCGCGTGCCCTACGAGAATGAGCATGACTGACGAGATTATAGGCGCCATGGGCATGACTATGGGACACGAATTGCACCGCCGCCGCCGCAAGCACTTCGACCCATTCTTCTCGCGTCTGGGCGTCACGCAGATCGAGGGGGTGATCCTGGACGAAATCCAGCTCCTCACCGATCGACTCGCAAGTTACCGGAAGTCAGGCCGCACTATCCAGATGGAACATGTAATGGCGGCGTTCACCGGTGACATTGTGACCAAGATCTGCTCGGAAAAGTCCCCGGACATGATCCGGCACCCGGACTTTGGCAAGGAATGGTAGGCTTTATCAATCAATCCAAAACTGGTGACATGATTTTACTCACTGCAGAATCGGCAGGTATGTCACGATCCACACCTACCAGCTCCAGGTGCACCTTTTCGTGCAGTTTCCTCATTTGATCGCGTGAGTATTCCGCCAGGTGGCCAATCTTGCTTCCTTTTTTTTTTTTTTTTTTTTTTTTCTTTCTGGCTAACGCAATAGCCAGCCTCACGCAACTAATCCCGCGGGGACTCGTGATGCAATTTTCTCCGGGAGCCGCGGCGTTCAAGAGCCTGCATCAGGTAAATCGTTGCCTCTTTCCCTGCAGGCCCCGTAGTCTTCACTAAACACTAGACCTAGTACGCCTTCGACCACATCACCGAAGCCAAAAGGGACATGGTTCGAGCCGAGAAGGTGCAGCACGACGCCGGCCGCAGCTCCGTTTTCCGCCACGTGCTCTCCAGCGACATGCCCGAGTCGGAGCGCGAGACCGAGCGGCTGGCCCGCGAGGCACTGCAGCTGTTCGGCGCGGGCACGGCCACGTTGGTCCGCGCCTTCAGCATGATCTTCTACCATGTCCTGTCCAACCCGCCGATGCGCGCGCGGCTGCGGGACGAGCTGAAGGGAATCATGGCCGAGTACCCGGCCAAGAGACCCACCTGGCAGGAACTGGAGCGGTTGCCGTACCTGCACGGGATTGTCCGAGAGGGGCTGAGGTACGTCCAATCCCGAATGAACTCCCCTCTTTTCAGTCTCGATTGCAATCCCTGATACGAGGGAATTTCCCGTGTCGTCCAGACTCAGTTATGGCGTCATGCGTCATCTCGCCCGCGTCTCGCCCGACCAGCCTCTGCAGTTCAGGGAGTGGACGATCCCCGCCGGCACCCCCGTGGGCATGTCCTCGCACAGCCTCCACTCCGACCCAGCGACCTTCCCCGAGCCGGCCAGGTTCCTCCCCGAGCGGTGGATGAAGGACAGACACCACCCCAACATGAACCGGAACTGGGTTCCCTTCGCTCGCGGTTCGAGGATGTGCATTGGCATGAAGTAAGACATCTTTCCGTTGGACCTCCTTCTCACGGGCTTCGGAAGCCCTGGCGCACAGTCGGGATTTACTTTGGCTAACACGCACAAAAACTAGTCTTGCCTTGGCTGAAATGTACTGGGTGCTGGCGGTGTTGTTTCGCCCGGGGGGGCCGCAGCTGGAGCTGTTCGAAACTGTCGAGGCGGATGTGGTTCCGGTGCGGGACTACGTGGGAGGAATCCCCGAGTTTGGGACTAAGGGGTTGAGGGTGAAAGTGGAGTAGATGGGGTCGTGAGGGGACGAGGAAGGGGACAGGGGACGGGGTGACATTGCGGCGTTGCTGGGGAGAGGAAGAAGGCAGATTGAATCGTGTACCTAACGGAGTATGTCTTGCGGCGTCAGCTACTTGGATGGAGACAGAAATTCAATTTCCTGACGCGGAGCAACTCATTGCTAAGGCGAATCATCGTTTGCTACCCCCCATTTGGCTACTTTTTCTCATTCATCTTGGTGGCCAAAGCATGAACCACGTCAACTACGACACTCATCTTGGATAGAAGAAGGAAAGATATGAGAGAAAATCGCTGCGGTGAAGTCCCATGGCGTTCTCCCGCAGATCCCGATGGATCCCGATTGACTTGTAGGATTGATGGTTGCGGAATGCAAAGCATCTTTGATGGAATGTCCTCATCTAGTAGTTCCCTGATGTTGTCGCTGAGCGCGGTAATGCAACCGCCAGGATAATCCCGGAATTGAAGCTTGACGCATGGGAACTATAGGACTTCGGAACTACGATCGCGAGCAAATGACAAAATTAGAAACGGAAAAGGACTACCTAGTAAACGAATCTGAATCAGAGTTTTTGGAAGGAAAAGCGAGGCCCAGTCATTGGCGGGCAGAAGGGGTTACGGGGGCTCGAGGTAGGATTTTTTTTTGAAAGATAAGGGAAATGAAAGTGAAGAACACAGACAAGGGGCACTCGAGAAGGGTTTGGTCGCGAAAAACACTAATGGGGAAAAAGAAAGGATCTCTTCACGGAAAGCAAACAAAGCTGGGCAGCAAACACTGTCGGCACTTTTGGGGAAGTGGCGAATGCGAAATGAAATTATTTTTCCGTGCAGAAAGACGAACAATTCGACGAGAACGCAAACATCGAGACATAGCAAACATTGCAAGCATTGGCACGGCATGGATCTTGATGGATTCCCGTAGCCCGACGATCATTTCAATTCCGGCCGACCTTGGCTGACGCTGGCTGACGCTGGCTGATTCTGGCTGATGTTGGCTGATGTTGGCTGACGAGAGCCACACTGGACCTAGGGCTGGACAGACAAAGAATATTGCGGTGGATCACGTTACCCACCATGATAACCAAACCTCATCGTTCGATTACATAGTCAACAAACAGAGAAAGGGACTCCTTTACAAGAGGAGTATAGGGCTGGATGACAGGTCGTCTGCTCTCCTGCCCTTCAACTTACGACTTCTCTTCAACTACCCTGTCAATATAATTTGTTTTGCGCGATCCCGTCCAGATCGGTGCCCTCAGCTTCGAACGCTCGCAGGTATGGCCGACGACCATGTGGTCGAAAGTGGCCTCAGTTCTCACGTGGAGAAAAGGGCAGAAGAGGTTCATCAACTAGCCAGGCAGTTCACCGAGCAGAGCACTTTTTCGACTGCCGGACAGAACCCCTTTGCGGCCGAGGCCGGATCAGCCCTGGATCCTAACGGCAACAATTTCGATGCTTTATCATGGTGTAAGGCCATGCTCAACCTTCACACCGAGGATGGGCAGGCGCATCCACTGCGAACTCTGGGAATCGCCTTTAGCAATCTCAATGTGCACGGTTTTGGTTCCGACACAGATTACCAGAAAAGCGTCGGCAACGTCTGGTTCGAAGCGCTGGGACTGGCAAGACGAGCGCTCGGTACTCAGAGCCAGCGCAGAATCCAGATCTTACAGAACCTGGAGGGTGTCGTGGAGGCTGGCGAGATGCTGGTAGTTCTGGGCCCTCCTGGCTCAGGATGCTCGACCTTCTTGAAGACCATCGCTGGGGAGACGGATGGGTTCCATATTGATAAGGAATCGAGTATCAACTATCAAGGTACGTTCAACTATCCCACAACAAAGTCGAGAATTTGTTACTGAATGCTGCTAGGTGTGAGCGCAAAGCAGATGGCCCACGAATTCCGAGGGGAAGCCATATATGCCGCCGAGGTCGACATCCACTTCCCCAAGCTCACGGTCGGAGATACCCTTTACTTTGCGGCGCGGGCCCGAGCACCACGGCACATTCCCGGCGGGGTGGATGTAGCCCAGTATGCCAGCCACAAGCGAGATGTGATAATGGCTATACTTGGTATCAGTCACACTAAGAACACAATCGTTGGAAACGACTTCATCCGTGGGGTATCTGGTGGGGAGCGCAAGCGAGTTAGTATCGCCGAAGCTTGCCTGAGCAGTGCTCCCCTGCAATGTTGGGACAACTCCACCCGCGGTCTTGACAGCGCAAATGCCATTGAGTTTTGCAAGGCGCTGCGCATGCAAGCAGATATCAATGGTGCCACTGCCTGCGTCTCGCTATATCAAGCACCTCAGGCTGCTTACAACTATTTCGACAAAGTGTTGGTATTATACGAAGGTCGCCAGATCTACTTCGGTCGGACAGACACCGCGAAGCAGTACTTTTTGGACATGGGCTTTGCCTGCCCCGAGCGACAGACCGATGCAGACTTCTTGACATCTATGACTAGTTACCTCGAGCGTGTCGTGCAGCCAGGTTACGAAGGCCGCGTGCCGCGAACACCTGATGAATTCGCTGCACGATGGCAGGCCTCCCCACAGCGAGCACGGCTTCTGCAAGACATCGAAAACTATAACACAAAGTTCATGCTGGATGGAGAGTTCCTCGACAAATTTAAACACTCTCGCCGAGCTCAACAGGCCCGGGTCCAGCGCGTATCCTCACCTTACACCCTATCCTATGCCCAACAGGTGAATTTGTGCCTATGGCGCGGATACCAACGCTTGAAAGCCGATCCCAGTGTCACAATATCATCCTTGATTGGAAACGTTATTACTGCTCTTGTGATTGCCAGTATCTACTATGACCTCCAGCCCAACACCAGCACCTTTTTTCAGCGGGGTGCCCTTCTATTTTTCGCCTGTCTCATTAATGCCCTTGGTTGCGGCTTGGAAATGCTGACTCTATATGCGCAACGAGGGATTGTGGAGAAGCACTCGCGATATGCTCTGTACCACCCATCTGCCGAAGCGATCTCCTCAATGGTCATGGACTTGCCGTACAAAGTTCTCAACGCTATACTGTCAAATACAGTTCTCTACTTCATGACCAACTTGCGGCGAGAACCTGGGGCTTTCTTCTTCTTTATCTTTACTTCATTCATCCTGACGCTGACGATGTCGATGTTCTTCCGGTCTATGGCGTCGTTGACAAGATCTCTTGTTCAAGCATTGCCCTTTTGTGCTGTTGTCCTTCTCGGTCTTTATTCTTATACTGGGTTCGCGATTCCGACCGGGTATATGCTCGGGTGGGCGCGTTGGATTGCGTATATCAATCCTATCAACTATGGCTTCGAGTCTCTCCTGATCAATGAGTTCCACAACCGTGACTTTCAGTGCCTAGCCTATGTCCCTTCGGGTCCTGGCTACATGAATCTTCAACCTGAAAACCAAGTGTGCTCTACCGTCGGATCGGTACCCGGTCAAGCATTTGTCAATGGAGATGCCTACATTCGATCAGCGTATGACTACAACGTGTCACACAAATGGAGAAATATTGGGATCATCCTCGCCTTCATGGTCGTTCTTGGGGCCATCTATCTGGTCGCCACTGACTACATTACTGAAAAGAAATCTAAGGGCGAGATCCTGGTGTTTCCCCGCGGACATGGGGCACTCAAGAGCGGCAAACCTGACGATTTCGAAGGGGGCAGTGACCGCAGTGCTTTTCAAGAGAAGTCTAAGTCCGACCCCGATGACCTTGTGATGATCGAAAGCCAAACTGCAATCTTCCAGTGGAAGAATGTCTGTTTCGATATCAAGATCGGGAAGGAGAATCGCAGGATCCTTGACCACGTTGACGGATGGGTCAAGCCAGGGACCTTGACTGCTCTGATGGGGGTCTCTGGGGCTGGGAAGACGACACTGCTGGATGTTTTAGCTACACGTACCACGTTGGGCGTGATCAGTGGAGAAATGCTTGTCGACGGGAAACCGCGGGATGAATCCTTTCAACGCAAGACTGGCTATGCCCAGCAACAGGATCTGCATTTGAGCACTGCCACGGTGCGCGAGGCGCTGGAGTTCTCCGCTCTTCTTCGCCAACCTGCGCATGTTCCTCGCCGAGAAAAGATCAATTATGCGACCGAAGTCATTAAGCTTCTTGATATGACAGACTATGCTGATGCTGTTATTGGCGTCCCGGGAGAAGGCCTCAATGTCGAGCAACGGAAACGTCTCACAATCGGGGTAGAGCTTGCGGCGCGACCGGCCCTGCTTCTTTTCTTGGATGAGCCCACGTCGGGGCTCGATTCCCAGACATCCTGGGCTATCCTTGATCTCCTCAATAAACTGAAGAACAACGGCCAAGCGATTTGTGAGTTTGGAGATTCCTGCATCCATCAATCTTCACTAACTCTATCCCAGTGTGTACCATCCACCAGCCGTCTGCTATGCTGTTTCAACGCTTTGACCGTCTCCTGTTCCTCCAAGCCGGTGGCCAGACCGTATACTTCGGAGACATTGGCCGGAACTCGCAGATTCTGATCAACTACTTCGTGCGCAACGGTGGCCCTCCCTGTCCCCCAGCAGCGAACCCTGCTGAGTGGATGCTTGATGTGATCGGTGCCGCTCCTGGCTCCCACACGGACATTGATTGGTTCGAGACATGGCGTAACTCCCCTGAATACGCACAAGTTCAAGCGCACCTCAGCTCACTGAAGCTCGAACGCTCCCAGCAAAGCCCACTAGCCCGCGTCGGCTCCGGCACCGAGCGCGAGGACCGAGCCAGCTATCGCGAATTTGCTGCCCCTTTCTGCACTCAGCTTCGCGAAGTGCAGATCCGAGTCTTCCAGCAGTTCTGGCGCTCGCCCATCTACATCTACTCCAAGGCAATTCTCTGCGTCTTGCCCGCTCTCTTCGTCGGCTTCTCGCTCTTCAACACCCCCAACACAATCCAGGGCCTGCAGAACCAAATGTTCAGCATCTTCCTGTTACTCATCCAATTCGGGCAGCTCATCCAACAGATCATGCCGCATTTCGTCACGCAGCGGGCACTATACGAAGTGCGCGAGCGGCCGTCGAAGACCTACTCGTGGAAGGTCTTCATGCTCAGCAACATCGGCGTGGAACTGTTCTGGAACTCGCTCATGTCCATCCTCATGTTCCTATGCTGGTACTACCCGATCGGGATGTACCGCAACGCGGAACCGACCGACACCGTGCACCTGCGGGGCGCGCAGATGTGGCTGCTGATCTGGACCTTCCTGCTGTTCTCGTCGACCTTTGCCCACTTCATGATCGCGGCGCTCGACGCCGCGGAGAACGCCGGCAACCTGGGCAGCTTCCTGCTGCTGCTCTGCCTGCTCTTCTGCGGGGTGCTCGCGACCCCCGCCCAGCTGCCCGGGTTCTGGATCTTCATGTACCGCGTCTCCCCGTTCACGTACCTGGTGAGCGGGATGCTGTCCGTGGGCATCGCCGACACGACCGTCACCTGCGCCGCCAACGAATTCCTGCGCTTCGACCCCGTCAACGCCACCTGCGGCCAGTACCTGGCGCCGTACATCGCGCAGGCGGGCGGGTATCTGCTGGAGGAAGCCGCGACGGCCGACTGCCGGTTCTGCCCCGTCGCGGACACGAATGCGTATCTGCGCGGGGTCGGGGCGAGCTACGCGGACGTCTGGCGGAACTTCGGGCTCATGTGGGTGTTCATCGTCACGAACATTGTGGCTGCGTGTCTGCTGTACTGGTGGACCAGGGTGCCGAGGGTGAAGAGGCCTGTTGTGGCTGGCTCTTAAACCCGTTGCAGTCGTCGTGGTTGAGTTGTTGTTGTGTTTTGCTTCGGCTCATTACTTGTATTAATCCCGTCTGTGTAGAATAGGATCTTTGCATGGCGTTGTTATATCAGTACTAATAATAAGAATAGGACTAATACTAGAGATAGCATTTGAAATGTAGCTTACTGCTTTTGAGAGAGGGTATGTACACTGCTCCCCGGCCTAGATCCGTAATTACTTTCATACATGCAATAAAAGGTTGTGTAACTGTTGCGCGACCGGGTCGACTGCTCACCCTTTCCTAAAGCGCACTTGCCCTAACTCACCCCCCGGTTGTGCGATAGAAAAGCAGCCGCAGGAGCCAAGGATACACAAGGGTTTACAAGCTCATTTGCCTAGCCTATAGATACCACCCCAAAGCAATGTCTACTATGTAGTGGGTGATCTAATATCGCAGGCAAAGTGGACTTGGATATAGATCTTGATTGTGCAAAATCTGCTAATCTTAGTGTTGTGGCGGAGAGATTTGTAGTTACTATGCACTCGACGCTTTATTCAAATTATATATTGTAAGTTCTTATTTCATTGCCTACCCTTTCAATTTGTTATTTAGAAAACTTCAATCTGCAATCACTAGTCGCTTTTTAATAATGTTATCTCAAGTGAATCTTCAATAAGTCAATCATGCATCTTGTGTGAAGGCTATGTTGGAAGTATTCTGAACAGGGTCTTTTCTATTTTCTTCGATCTTCTTGGATGTCGACCTCTGGCTACATGTTCTATTCATAGTCATCGCAAGGACAGGGGATTTACCTAAGCCGATCAGTGTTTTCCGCCAAGGGGACGATTGACATGCCGCATGCTGCACAGTTCTCAAGCGACTGGATGCTCACCACCGGCATCCAGGACCACCGTGGTCGGTCGGGTCGGACAAAATCTCCACTGGGTCATATTCAGGTGACTGTCGATCGCATACTGGATCCCCATTCGCCCTGCTAGAGTTATTTCAATAGGTGTCTCCGATGATGCATTTTCCCCGTCATTCTACATGCCAATGCATGATGCCCTCCCACATAGTGCATGAGATCATCGTATGACGCTCTGGTCCGGTTTCTTGCCAACTGTGCACATGGAAATCCGCTCATATTTGAACTCAAATCCAGTCAAGAAACCTTATATAATGCTGACTGGAAAGACAGCATGTCTGGTCGAAAGCTACTCGCATTCAACTCCCTCGTGTGGTGCCTGAGAGCGAAATCTTCACTAATCAACATCTGTCCAACAGACCTCCCTTTACTTATTGTTGGTCCCCTCTCCTTCATCATCCTCCCCGCCCACCCCGTGCGAAAATGCCGATCGAATATGACCATGAAGTGTACAATGTCCGCGGCTCCCCGCGGGTCGGCCAGAAGAAGCACCGCCTCTACCTCGTGGAAGGGCTCCGCGCCGAGGCGCTGTACGACATCACCGACCAGATCTGCGACGGCTACTACTGGTTCCGGGCGCAGTCGCTACACAACACCTCGCACGGCGAGGCCGAGATGGAGACCAGCTACACGACCGGACTGAAAGTCACGAAGGGGGAGTCGCTGACGGAGACGTGGGGGGTCGGCGCCGCGTACTCGGGGCTCAGCTTCGACATCGGCGGCAGCCGCACCACCTTCACCAGCGAGGAGACCGAGACCAGCGAGACGCACAGCGTGCGGGTCACCGTCCCGCCGCAGACCACCACCTTCCTGTACCAGCGCGTCTTCCGCTTCAAGACGCGTCTGTGGTTCCTGAACGACGCCTGGAACGAGCTGATCCGCGTGGGCGGCTGGTGCAACACCACGCCTGTCTGCGTGGACGGCGACGTCGAGATCTACTCGAATGACTACTTCCCCTCGGACGTTGAGCTGACCGGCGCCGGCACGGTGGTGGCGGAAGAGACTAGGGACCCCGTGGAGTTCACGACCACCAAGCCGATTAATGAGTGCAGCCCGGGTTGTCAGTATTATCTCCCCGAAAAAGGCGTCGAGATCCCGGGTGACCCGTATTGCATGTGGCAACCGTGATAGCTCCCGACTGTTCTGCCCCCCTCTGGGTGGTCGGGATATCTTGGTTTATGTAGCAGGGTAAGTCGGACAGTCATCACCCCAGCTCATGGCTACCCGTATGTTTGGATCGCAGATGTAAGAAGTAAGCACCAGTTAACCTCTACTTTATCCGTGCTTGGATCTCGAATGTGTTGTTGTTTTTAAGTGATTAACTCTTTAGAGGCCCTGTGATATGATTTCTGTGCTGTGCATTGGCAGAGTGTATACCTATGGATCTAAGTTGTGTAAACAAAAGTCAGAGTACTGTTATTTGTTGTGGGATTTTGTAATAGCTGTACGCCTGTTGTTCATGATAGATGCCTCAGGCAAATGATAACTTTTATCTCATCACAAGCAAATGATGGGCGGTGTATGCACCGATAGAATGATAATGATAGGAAAGACCCTATGGTTGTGGAGATCATCCAAGTCAACTAATTTGAGAATAGGAAGAGTAAAGTCATGTCTCTTAGCAAGCCGTCGTGTGCCAGTATACACAATCTTGACTGCCTTTATTAATCCAGAGCCGCAATTGACTTAGTGTGATCTGAGGCTAGCTCGAAGGCTAGTTCGGATCTTATGTAATATAAAAAAATGTACATATTCCCACCAACAAGGAGATAAATTTCAAGGGTGGATCTATCTTACAGGCGGGAATCCTCCAGAGGTTGGGGTGTATAACAGGTTGGTAATTCTATAACAGGCGGGTACTATACCATCATGTTCTTCTTGTTTTCAAGCCCACTCCCATTTTTCTTGCATTGTCAACGTTTAGACACATATTCTATCCACCTCTTTGAGATTATTTGTCTTTCGATAGTCGCGTGTGAGTAGTTCAGAAACAATAGCTGTATAGGATCTATATCAAGAGCCCAACACACCTCAGCCTCGGCCTTTATAATCAAAGATCAAAATAGCCGTTTTGATTTTACCTCTCCCATTCTATATCTGTACCTCTTTGCTAGATCTAGTTAGGGTCTAGCCTGAATCGCTAACCTCAGCAGACCCATATTTAATCTTGAAACGGAAACTAGTATTCGTTTTGATTCCTTGTTCGAATGCTTGCCCCTGATGCTAGTATATCATACTAGTAAATCCCGTTCCCGGGGTTTCCCGGAGTGCCCCGGGAATTCTTCCACAAAGGTCTCTGTTAGTGTTTCGAGGTCTTCTCCCGGAAGCGCCCCCCCTTTTCTTATTTGTTTCCACTGGGGACATTTTGAATAATTTCTGTACAGACCTCACTTAAAAACTCTGTTTGAGATTCTGTCTGGTATTACATCGGCAATTCAACCCGTAATACCATCGGATGTATAGAAGGCCTTAAGCGGGTCCTTTATGGGGGCTCTCTGGGCGGCTTTGCAGAACTCGCGAGGGCACCAGGTGGGGTTGCTGGTAGAATTCAAGCGTTCGGGCAAGATCAAAGACAAAGCAATTACCGAACGATCGCTCGTTTGTAAATCTCCGTGCTATCCCAACTATTTGAAGTGCTGGGATCTACTTTGCGTAAATCTTGCTGAGAAGAGAATTCCTTGTGATGAGAGCGTCTTACCGCTCGGCCAAAAGGATTGTCAAGACATCGATCTAGCCGGTGGCTCTCGCCGTAGGATCCCAAGCCCTGTCAACCTGCCTACAGGATTATATGACTGGCTATTGCTATTACCTGTGGAAGTTTAGCTTATGGCATTAGTGGGTCTAGGGTGCGGCAGTGCCGCTAATAACTTATAGATTAGTAGCAAGGTACGATGATCGAAGAGGAAGTTACTGTTAAGGCTGTGGGGACCGTGGACCCGCTCCACCTCAAGGCACAATCTCCTAAGCACAGACAACCGATCCGTGTCAAATTGCTGGATCACAACCCACAACCTGTTCACTCCGTAGTCTGTGCTGGATCGGATGGGAGGAGCCCCGAGTACCCATCGGTTAGATGCATGGGGCCAAAATGGATATCACTAAAGTCCACAGGAGTAATATTCATGGGGTCAAGCAAAGGCCGTGATTGTTGGGAGCGGCAGGATAGTCTAGGCGCCTGCATAAGGCTGGGATTCTGTGTGAACACAAAGCTGACAACAACTAAACAAAAACTCTCATTGGATTGATTCAAAGGTCTTGTAAGCTTACTTTCGGGCGGCACAACTAGCAAATCTCATTAGCTCACAAATGAACAAAGATTCCAATATTACAAGGCTCCAACTGCCACCCGCTAATAAAAGCTTTTTCATTAGACTGCCCTCGATCAGCACTGACATCTCGCCGCCGATATTTCAGGTCACCTTTACACCGATAACTCATTATCAGGCCATTGGCCTTGTAAGTATTCGAATTACTACCTAAGATCCTATAATCGCAGGGCGAAAATAAGCTTTCCAGGAAGGACTTTCGAGGTCTGTCCTCATTATTCCCCTAAAATCTCTTTTCCCTTAGATTATAAGTACAGTAAGTTTAAACCGATCTATACTTCAATACAATCCTCCGTTCTCCAGTTTCGAGGTTATCCTCTAGTACTGACACGGTAAGATATGTATAGTAAAGCTTGCAATAATGACTTTCAGACATCGGTTTCATGTTACGTAACTAGCGATTAAATCTTATAAGTTAGTGGGGCAGAAGCCGGTGATTTGAAATGGAAACGTACCATAAAAGTGGTAGACATGCTACATTGCATTAAGGGGCCGGTCGATCTAGTACTTTTGGGCGGGGTAGAGCTGAAATTTGTGGGGCTGATTAGAGTATTTCTAGTTAGTATCCTGTTAGGCGATGGTATTGATAAAATCTATTTCTCTATTCACTGGTATGATACTAGCATGTCACTTAGTGCTGATCTATAAATCCCCCGTCTCCAAGTTTTCCTTTGCTTTTCAAAGAGCTACTAACTGCGGTTCTTTTCTTTTCGTACTCTCGTCCAATCTTTGTTTAAGTCCGCACACAGTACAGAATGGCCACTGCATATGACTTTGTCATTATTGGCGGCGGTACAGCTGGCCTGGTGGTTGCTTCTCGGCTCAGCGAGGACCCCAGCATATCTGTCCTGGTTCTTGAAGCAGGCGCCGACATGACAGCCGATCCTCGCGTGAACATCCCCGTCTTTTATGCCGCACTTCTTGAATCTGACGCTGATTGGAAATTCCAATCTCTCCCCCAGGTACGAACCTTTTCTGTCTCTATAAAAAGGGGTGTGTGGGGGCTTATTCATTATTCTCACAGCCGGGCCTCAATGGCAGAGTGCTTGGCCTGAACCAGGGCAAAGCACTTGGCGGATCCAGTTCCTTGAATGCACACGTGTTTGTTCCTCCTTTCAAGGGAGCTGTTGACGCATGGGAGAAACTCGGTAACCCTGGATGGAATTGGACTATGTTAAAGGACTATTTCGCTAAGGCCTATACCAGTCCGACTGTAGCACAAGGTGCTAGAGGAAATCTGGCAATTGATGAGTGGCCTGGAATGAACGAAGCGAAAGGTCCAATCCAAACATCTTTCGGTAACGAAACACACCCTATTCGCAGGGCATGGGCCGAACTGTTCCGCAGCAGTGGGCATTGTAATGCCGGTGATCCGTTCATCCAGAGCTCTGTGGGCTCATTCAGTTGCCTTGCTAGTATTGACTCGCAGGGTAAGAGAAGCAACTCTGCCTCGGCTTATTATAAGCCTGCTGAGCTTCGACAAAATCTTCATATTCTCACGAACTCACTTGTTGAGAGAGTTCTGTTCGATGAAAGCAAGCCTCCCAGAGCCATTGGAGTCCAATACAAATCCGATGGTGTCTCAAAGACTGTGCAGGCAAAGAATGAAGTTATAGTTGCTGCTGGTGCTTTTCAATCTCCTAAGATCCTCCAACTCTCAGGAGTTGGTAAAGCAGAACTTCTTGCACAGCATGGCATTAATGTAGTCATGGACCTTCCTGGAGTTGGGCAAAATCTTCAGGGTATGTGAGCAGCTTCCACGCGCTAAATAACTTGAAGCCATCTCTCTTTTTGACGCATACACGCTTTGGGACGATAACTAACATCTACTATTTTTAGATCATATGATATCATACACCGCATTCCAAGCGAAGCCTGAACTTGAGACCAAGGACTCTCTGGTCAGACAGGAGCCTGAAGCCATTGGTCAAGCCATGCAGGAATACGCCGCCACGCAATCCGGTCCCCTAGCTTCACTCGGAGTCCATACATACGCCTATTTGCCTCTTCCCGAATCGGACCAAAAAGCTCTCCAGGCATTAATTACAAACGACGTCCCTGAGAACTCACAGCACAGGGCGACAAAAGCCTATTATGACATCGCCAAGACCACTCTTCTTGATCCCAAGCGACCATCGGCTGCGTACCTGTCCGCCTTAGGGCAGACAAATTATTCCAAAGACCTCAAGGACGAGACTATTCCAGCCGCTTCGCCTGGAAAGTTCGTTACGCTTGGAGTAATGCTCTCCCAGCCGCTTTCCCGTGGAAGCGTTCAGATGTAAGTGACTTCTTTTTCCTGTTCTCTTTTCCCCCGCTAGAGTTTGGGAGGCATTCTTTACTCCTGATTCTTCAAGTTTCACATGTCACCTTCCCATACCTCCCAGCCTCTCCACACACCGTATATCCATCAAATCTGACGAAAAGAACCCAAGTACCTGCAACAACCCTGAAACGCCTCCAATCATTGATCCTGACTACCTGTCGAATCCTCTCGATCTAGAAGTCATGGCACGGCACTTGCTCCGCATCAAGAAATTGGCCCAGTCACCTCAGCTCGGGGAGCTGCTCGAACGGCCACTGAAGTTCCGGGACCCCGATGCAGACTTCCAGGGAGACTTGGATGCCGCGAAGAAATATGCTCGGGACAATTTAGTCTCCATGTGGCACTTTGCGGGAACCTGTTCCATGCTGCCGCGCGAGAAGGACGGCGTGGTGGATTCCCATTTGAAGGTCTATGGGATCGACGGCCTGAGGGTTGTGGATGCGAGTGCTATCCCGCTTATCAGCACAGCGAACCTGCAAGCCACGGTGTACGCATTCGCGGAAAGAGCAGCCGATCTCATCAAGCAGGACCAGAGGAGCGAGTAAACCAGACGCGAGAATATATCTACACACACAACTCACTTCTTAGCTAAGTGATGTGTTGTATGATCTCTAGGGCCGCTGCAGTGTCCTGGAACTCACCACCGTTATAGCAGAGTCTTTTATGTTTTTAGCTGTTGTATCAGCTGATAGGGACAAGCATCTCAAGACTTTTACTTAGGTTATACCAGTAAGCAAGAGTGCTCCGACCAAGCACGTGCAACCATTGAAACAAATCCTTAACCGGATTTTATAACAAGCTGCGAATTCCTCGTGTTGTACTATGCCCGGGTGCCTTCAGAACGTAAATATAGGCCAGTGGCAATATTTTATCACCGCCTTGAGTTATCTCTACCGCTTCCTTTTTAGAAATAATCTAAAGCTCTTCTACGAATACTAATTATAAGTAGTAATAAAATCAGCAGATCTGGAATTATCTAAGCCAGTTCTACTTTTACGTTCTCAAGGCACCCTACCGAGTACTTTGCTATTTTTACATTTTTCCACCGCTTTTGCAATCAAGCACAATGATACGTAGTCGAGGGACGGAGGAAAGAAAAATGTGCCAGTGGACCGACGCTAGTCCCGATCCGGTGAGCGGGAGCGATGGCGGGGCGGGGCCCAGCCAGGCCCACTGATAACGCATGGTCCGTAGAATTGGATTTTGGATTGAGAGCCAGTATAAAAGGAAGCGGCCATGTCCCCAATCACCCTTTCCACAGCGAAGCTTTACTTCGTACCTTGGACAAGCCTAGATGTAACGAACCCACGCGATGACCAGCATCGACTTGTCACCCATTCCCATTCCGCCCCCCACGCTCCTACAACAAATCCGCACCTCCAAGCTCCGCCCCTTTGGGCCCGTTCTCTCTGGGATCGACAAGCAACCCAATCGTGGTCAAGTCTACGTCTCGAAGATTGGCCTGGAGGACGACGAGCATGATCTGACCTTCCACGGGGGTATCGACAAAGCCGTCCACCAGTACTGCGTGGATCACTACTCCTACTGGGCCGACAGGTTCCCCGCGCGCGACGTGCGTGCGCGCTTCGTGCCCGGGGGCTTTGGTGAGAATCTTGTCGCGGATGGCTGGGATGAGCGCACCGTGTGTATTGGGGACTGGGTGCGCATTGGCCCTCCGGGCTCGTCGTGTACCGGTGGGAGCAATGGCTGCCTTCTGGAGGTCAGTCTGCCGCGCCAGCCGTGCTTCAAGCTGAACCAGCGCTTCGGGATCAAGAATTTCGCGCCGCGCACGCACCAGGAGGCCAAGACCGGATGGTACTACCGGGTCCTGGAGGAAGGATGGATCGAAGACGGGATGGAGATCCGCATCATTCGGCGGAGCCACCCGCGGTGGTCGATCGCCCGGCTGCACCACTACGTGCACCGGGACAAGACGGACATGCTGGTGACGCAAGAGCTCATGGCCCTCGAGGTGATCGGCGACGAGTGCAGGGACGTGTTCATCGACCGCTGGCGAACCCAGCAGGCGAAGGAGGCGGCGGCCCGGCGTCCGCCGGAACCATGGAGAAAGTTCCGGGTCACCAGCCATACTGCGGAAACGCCCCGCATCGTCCGCCTGGAGCTGGAAGCAGTATCCCCGAGGTCTGAACCCCCCGCCATCCTGCCCGGCAGCCATGCCCTGATCAAGCTTCCGAACGGGGTGCGCCGCCCCTACTCCATCGTCCACGGGCACATGGATTCCTTTGTGCTGGGCGTGGCCCTCGACGCAAGCAGCCGCGGCGGATCCAGCTATATCCACCAGTCTCTGCGACGCGGGGACACAGTCGAGGTGGCGGAGATCACCCACGGCTTGCCCATCGACAAGATGGCCTCGCATCATATCTTCATCGCCGGCGGCATTGGCATCACCGCCCTCCTGGCCATGATGAAACGACTCCACGACACCAACCAGGACTACCACCTGCATTATGCTGTCCGCACTGCCACGGACGTCGCCTTCGCCACCCTGCTGGCCGACCTCGAGCCCCGGGTCACCGTGTACGACAAATCCCAGGGCCAACGCCTGGACATTGCCGCCATTCTGCGCCAACGGATCTGGAACAGCCACGTCTACGTGTGTGGGCCCCAGCGCATGATCGATGCCGTGGTTCAGACCGCCGCAGCGGTTGACATGGCCCCGGAGGAGGTGCACTATGAGCTCTTCCAAGGGGATACTGCCTCCGGCGACCCCTTTACCGTGGAGGTCATCTCGCCCGACCGGACCGCGGAGCTGCAGGTTGGCGCCGAGCAGTCGCTGCTTGATGTCGTGCGAGACGCGGGGTTTGAGATCGGTAGTTCCTGTGAAGTCGGCAACTGTGGCGCTTGCAGGATCCCCGTCCGCTGCGGACGGGTGCAGCACCGAGGCACCGCCTTGACGGAATCGGAACAGCGGTCCGAGATGTTGGCGTGTGTTTCCCGCGGCATTGGCCACATTGTCATTGAGATCAGCGATGAATGAGGGAGCCAGCACTGACTTTCAAATGAGAATCAAGCCAAGAGCGGAACCGGGGGCGCTCCGGTGTTGGATGGGGCGCATGGAGTGGGAGGCAATTCACAATTATTATCGCTTTGCTTTCCCCGGTAAGCCTTGAGATTTTGACTGTAAAGCAAAATCCTACAGGGTATCTGCACAGCCGAATCTATAACAGCAGATGTAGTTGAGACTGTTCTCATCAGATAAGGAACGCGTTAGTCATGTTAAGTAAGCTAAACATATATAGATTATCATCAGAATGCCCATTACATAACAACGCCTTTTCTTCTTTAGGTGTAAAGTTTTATAATAGCCACTCTGATCTCAGCGATTTGCAAAAGATAGGGATCATACTCTATATCTATTCTCCCTAGGAGGAAGAGGAGATTGTTATTACTGAAGAGCACCGGTACGCGTGCGGATTGACAAAAATGTTTATTGGGGGTTGATGACAGTGCGCCACCTTCTCCTTACAAAGTACTACTACATATATCATCTCAACTATTTTCTACAATGTCTGCAACATTCCGAAGTAGAAGGAGTTGATTGTGAAATCAAAAATACAAAAACATACAACAGAAGGGATTCGCTGGTGGTCACCCACCCAACTACTAACCTCCCGGCGTGTGGCTTAAGTACGGCTGAGCGGACGGGAAGCCCTGTTTTCCACACCCTGTGGTCGTATGTATTATCCTCTAGAAGGGGAAGGCTTATATTCAGTGACTGTGAGAGGGAAAGGGTTAGGAATTTGCGGAATCATTCTGTTTTCGAGGCAATCGGTCGGTCGTCGGCCCAGGGCTGCCCCCCGCCCACGGAAGTTCTTGTGAATGATGAAGGTTTCAGGCAACTGGTTGTATCCAACTACTGCCCCCGGGTCTGGGTCAAACAAATACACGCGTATTCGGTGGGTAAAGAACCTGACTTAGTCGTAAGATCAGGAATTTGGGCGCCGGTGCGATGGTGTCTATGACATCTCCACCTAAAAATGCACGTCACACAATAAAAATATTACAGTAGTAGTGAAACGACTGGTGAATGATTGTAGTCCCTGCAAACCAAGAAGCGCATCTCTAAAATGTCTATTGTCTGAACGGAAGCAAATGCAGATTGTGGGTCGGAAGTATATATCTCTTGTCACATAGTGCTCGTATAATAGATGCCTTCCAGGTGGACTATATGCTATAGGGCTTTCAGGGACTGATTGTCTTTATAACTGGGTATGAATACTGCTGATCCATCATCTCAATGCCTGTTCTTATACCACTCTGGTTACTCTGAAAAATCTTTGCCTACCCACAAGCTGCAGCCACATTCCGCAGAATAGTAGTGCCTATTATTTAGTACCTCGGCGCTGGTACACATCTCTGGATTCAACAGCCCTACAGTCAGGCTTAAATCAGGCTTGCAGAGCCTATTACATGTGGTCCTGATTTATTTCAAGCCGATGTTCATTTCCTCGGAGATACGACGTGTTGTAGCGACCGAGGGTTAGCCTAGGCCCAGAGAAAGCCACACGAGCTGCTATGGGAAGTAACATTTGTCATCCTCAGGTAATAACCCAATACCCCTGGCAGGGTATTTTACTGTTCCAACTCTCCAGCAAGGCCAGTCAGAGGCATCATATGCACAAACTACGACTATTCCCCTCGCTTAAACAACACAAGGCAACCTTTATGCAGTAAGGACTGTGCCATTTGAAGAAAAAACTCGCGACTCTGCAGAGCAAAAGACATAAACCGAAAAAGCACACAAGACTGTAACTGAAACAAGGGCCAAAAATAACACTCAGACACGATCGATCGCAAACTTAAACCAGACAAAGCCCCCTTGCAAACACCTCATCCACCTCCTCTACCAGACATTCACCCATCATATTGCCCGCTCAGCGGCATCAAACCACCCAAGCGCAGCCTCTAGAAGTCCTTGAGGTAGTCACCGATGAAGTGCTTGAGAATATCCTCGACCTTGGAGACGTCGGAGTATCCGAGGCTGATGACGAAGTCGGCGCCCTTGGAGCCGAGGGAGGTCAGGGTGTTTTCCATGAAGCGGTGCTGTGAATGGGTGAGCATGTTAAACTGTAGAGGCCTGCTTCTTGAAGCAACACTAACCTGATAGGGCTTGTTGGATTTGTCGTGGTAGACCAGGAAGCGGTTGGTCTGGTCCTTCTTCTGGCCGTACTGGAACTCGTCGCTGACGACGACGGTGAGGTCGTCGCCGTCGACCTTGCGCGACTTCAGCTGCTCGAGCTTGCTGGCCTGCACGAAGATGACGCCCTGGTCGTCGGCTGGAGGGGCAGGGGAATAGTCAGTCACGTGCTTTGGTGGCATGGAGCAATGGGTTGGGAGCGGGTTCAAGATTGAGACTTACGGTTGGTCTTGTTGGTCCACTTGCAGATCCAGTAGTCCTCGTGGCGGTCGCGGAAGGTCTGCTGCCACCGGACGGTGATCTTCTTGCCCTCAGCGCCGCCGAGGAACTGGGTGGGAATGGTGATGGTGTTTCCCTTAGAGACAGGCATGATGAAGATGTGAGGATTGGATGGTTGACGAAGGTGTCTGAAGAGTGTAGAAGTGGGTAGTTGAGAGGATGAGTTAGAAGTTGCTGTTGTTGATGAAAGGCTATCTCAATACCGGGGGAGTTCCCCATTTTATAGACCCAGCATACTGGTGATTGAGAGGATGGCGTGCTGGGGAGTCGGCGATGCCGAATCGCACCGTGCGTTCTTCGTCGTCAACGTGGAGCTGCAGGCCAGTCAAACCGAGAAATTCGACTGGAAGGGAGATGGAGATAGCGGGCGCAGCTGAGGTTCAGCCGCAGCTCAGCTGCGCCTTGTTGTGAAGCTATTGCGGGGACTGCAGACAAGGAGAGTATAGACGAGATGGGATATTGGATGGAGGATCGGTGGTTACTGCCCGGGCCGGTGCCAAGCGTCGGGGGCGAACCCCAGCGATCGGCAGCAATTTCAAGCGAGCAGCACCCCGGACACCTTACCCTAACCGGGGCACCGCCGCGCGAACTGGTGATCCACTTTTCCGGCCGGACGATCGAGACGAGGTTTCCCCCGATACAAGACTGTACCGCCACTGTGGCTGGTCATATGGACGGCCATTCTTCAGGCAAGCCCCCCACCCAAACGCGGTCATACATGCCGACGCTCCCACAATTGGCTGTGCTGTTCGTCGGGACCTACCTCGGCTCTGACTTGCCTCCCTGGGGGGTACAGCTGCAGGAACCATTGGGGTAGAAGTGCCGACTCGCGCCTTGGCGCTGGCCAAGGGACAGCTGCACGGATCTAGTGTCGGTGTATGCAGTGATGCACCAACATGCGTGGATATGGGGACGAGCCCATGTGGTCGTGCTCTCACTCAGAAAGCCGATGTTCACACCCGCAAATCAATTGTTTCGCCCCTCGAGCGTAGGTGCTGTTTAGTCAAACGCGTCCGGCAAGCAAACACCGTCCGATTCCCCTTAGCGAGACAGAACTTGCAGCAGCACGGAGGCATTCGGCCGATGTCGCCGTGTTATAAACCACAGTACCAACCTGACCAGGATTCACGGCAGACAGAGAAGTCCTCGACCCCCAGGCAAGCCCCGACAGCGTGATGGCGGGAGACGATATCTGGCAGGATGACATCTTCGCATCCGTGGCTCGTGACCGCTCCAACCCTACCTCCCGCTCTTCTTCCACTGCGTCCCCCACCAACCAGGCGACCCCCTTCTTCCAGTCCGTCGGCGACGTCAGTCTCAGCGACGCCCACCTGGCCGCGGCCGGAGAAGAGGGCGAGCCCAAATTCACCGGCTGGGACGGGTTCTGGTCGGATCCCCTGTTCGAGAATGTCGCCGGTCGCCGCGAACGCGCCGCAGGGCAGCAGGATCGCGAATTTTGGAAGTACGAGTTGGACGAGGCGATCCCGCTGTCGAGCCTCTTTCCTTCCCTCGACTCTGATGCGTGGAGCGAGCTGCGTTTCCGCAAGTCGGGCGTTGAGTTCTGGTCGCGGCCTATCGGGACGGAGCCTGCCGGGCTCTACCTGCGCACCGAGATTGAACTCAATGGAGCGCTCGACGGCGTGTTCCAGGTCTTTTAGACGGTCCTCGGGGAGGCCGTGCAGCCCGTCCTGCGGCTGTCAGCCTATCTCGGGCTGACCATGGAGCAGGACCAGACCATGGCTATCGACGGGGTCTCCCTGTCCGGCAGCTTGATCGGACTGCGGATGCCCATGCCCCCAGTATTGGAGCTGGTCACTATCCTGTCGGTCGGCTTGCGTCTCAACGTGGGCAGCACGACTAATCTGGTCGGAGAGAATAGCGCGGTGCAGGCCGGCGTCTTTGGCGATCTGCAGATCCAGTTACCGGGCCTGACGGGGTCGTTGCAATTAGAGTATGAAGCGGACCTCTCTGACGAATGGCTGGAGCTCAGCATGACGATCCCTGGCAACAAGAAATGGGAGAACGCTATGGGAGCGGACTCGTTCCATGTAAGATGACACCACCATCTGCCCCCCTGCGAGAACTTCTAAAGCTAATACGCCTCACCCACCAGCTGGACGAGGTCCGATTTTTCGCCAAGATTCCTCTTCAGACATCCACCCCGGCAGAGACAGCAACCACCTCCGGGGATATCAGCTCTGATGCGGTCGCGCTCCCCGATCCGCAGTCACTGCTTTCCGTTGCCGCGACGGCCAGATGGAAAGGCTCCAACGGGGCTGACATTGGCCTGAAAGGAGTGATTGTCAAAGGACGACCTGGTGAGTTCATATCAATAGCAGCCTTATTTACAAAAGTTAACATATAGTCAGATCTCTCGTTCCTGGAAGGACACATGGAAAAGGTCACCTGGTCCGACATCAAGCGTCTCTTCAGCGATGTGCACGGCCGGGATCTCGACGACACCGAGCATGAGATTACCTGCGAGAATCTCACGGCCCGCATCTCGCAGGCCCGATTCCTGCTTCAGGGGTCCTTGACAATCAACGGTTGACCGCTGGCCAAGGCGACGATCGCAATCACGCGCGCAGGGATTGCCATTACGGCCGAGGTGGACAAGTGGGAGGTCGGCGACGGCCTCGTGGTCATCGAGCATGCCGCGCTGACCTTGCTGGTGGGCAGTCGCGGTGACGTGGACAGCAAAGGTCCGCGTCAACCCGGGGATGAGCCGCCTACCAAGAGACGACGGACCGCCAGCAGCCCGGAGAAAGAGAAGATGGGATGGAGTGGGTCCTTGGAGGTGACTGGCCGCGTGCTCATTCACACCGATGGACAGCAGGGCAAGAGCGGACAGGCCCCCGTGGAGGTGGATGTCACGCTGGCCATGGGCAAACAGAACGAGGAGTGGTTCTGGGTGGTGTGCGGCCACCTGAAGGCTGATATCTCCTTGAGTCGGTTTGTGTCGGCCATCGACGAGAACTCGGACATCGATTTGCGTCTCAAGGAGATTTCGTTGATTGCTTCGAGCACGAATAGTCCGACCTGTAGTTTGGACACCAATGGCTATACCATTCAGCAAGGCAGGTCTTCCCCCCTCAGCCATGTTTTCAGTTGCTAAGTAGAGACTAACATAAGGTCGTGATCTCAGGATTCTTTCTCTGTGCCAGGTTAGAGCAGGTGCCGCTGCTGCAGATGGGCAACATGGTGAAGCAGCCCGCGGCCGGGGATCAATCGTATCTCAGCCTGGGCTGGGCCAAGGGGTCTAGCATTCCGTCCGTGTCCATCTATTTACCTGAGTCCTTGAAGGTAAAGTGTTCCACGTTGCTGCTTTGGTCCATCGGAGATCGTGAGGTACATCAAGCTAACACAGTGGTGGTTTGGGCAGATCGAACTAGGGCCTCGGTTCCGGTCGCGTCGCTTCCAGCTTTCCCTGGGCAGCTCCGCGACCGGCGGGGTGGCGTTCGCATTCCGAGGCATCTTCGACGTCAAGGTAGGCGACGAGAACAGCTGGTATAAGTTTGACCTGAAGGTGGCCGTGGATCCGATCGGCGCGGATGGTGAACTGTAAGCAAGCGAACCGTGATGTTCCAGTGCCCCCGCTGACCCTCATCCTTTTGCTATGCTAGCTTCTTCGACGGCAACATCAACAATCCGTTCGGCCTGAGCAAGCGATTGACGATTGGTAAGCTCAAACAATTTCTCTGTCTCTGACATGTGGAGGACTAGCCAGCTCACAAACCGTCTGTACTTCCAGGACCACGACTAGGCATTGGACTGAAGTTCAACTGGGCCCAACTGGCCGCCTCGGGCCTGCCAATCGGAGCCGGCATCAAGGGAAGCCTCTACCTCGACAACAAAGCCGACAAACCCTATGACCTAGTGCTTTACATCTGCGAGGATCCGCGGGACATGATCATCGAGGCCCAAGCCCCGTCGATGGACTACACCGAGATCATCCAGTTCGTGGCCGCGGCGATGGACACGAAGATCCGGACGACCGACGTGACGCTCTTCCGCTTCCAGGACGTGCTCATCTACGCCAGCATGGGGGCCACCTTTGGCGGAGAACACTACCCGGCCGGCTTCCGTCTCAAAGGCGGCCTGACCATCTGCGACCACGAGGCCGCCATGGACGGGTCCCTGACCACGGAGGGTCTGCGGCTCAAGGCGTGGCTGCAGACCTTCCGACTGGGCCCGCTCAGCGTCGGCGGAGACGTGGTCTTGCCGGGCAAGCCGGGGACCTTCGCGTTGCTGGACCTGGAGCTGACCCGCGAGCGGCAGGCGTTTGTGCTGAACGGATTTGTGGAGCTCTTCGACCTGCGGGCCGCGGTGGACGTGCATATCCAGCTGCTGCCCGCCCCGATATTCTACTTCAACTTCGAGATGCAGTGGAGCACGTTGCTGGCCATCAAGGCCAAGGCCGAAATAATCGGCGGCGCCAATCTCATGCGCAATCCCCGCGAGGCCAGCTGGGAGGTCAGTGCTGAATTCGAACAGACGATTGTCCAGGAGATGGCCCGCAGTCTGGAGCGAGCGCTCAAGGCCGTGCATGAGAAGGTCGAGGCAAAGATCAACGGTGCCAAGCAGGCGGTTGC
This sequence comes from Aspergillus indologenus CBS 114.80, assembly GCA_003184685.1. Classification (NCBI taxonomy): domain Eukaryota; kingdom Fungi; phylum Ascomycota; class Eurotiomycetes; order Eurotiales; family Aspergillaceae; genus Aspergillus; species Aspergillus indologenus. Next base: position 116,283 of record KZ825524.1, read on the forward strand.
GGACGCGGAGCGCGTCTACAAGGAGAAGATTGCCGAAGCGCAAGCAGAATTGGAGAAGGCGCGGGCCCAGCACCAGGCTGAGAATGACCGACTAGATCAGGAACTAGATCGTCTCGAGCGGGAAACCCAGGCCCAGTCCGCCGTCCATCGCGACGCTGTCCTCGAGAAGAAAAAAGAGGAGTCGTCCGCCATGGCGGAGGCCGAGACCGTCCGCGACCACACAATCCACGAGGCTAATGCAGAAGTCCAAGAGAAGGAACGGGCCTTGAACAACGAGGAATGTCGAGGAACAAGGCAGCACAACCACGCCATCTCCGACCGTGAACGGAGGAGACAACAATTCATGGCCAAGTTCGGAGATGCCGAGGCCGCCGTGCAGCGCGCGCGGGACAACGTGGCCAACGCCAAACGTAAGTGAAATGCTCCCGGTCTCTGCTCAATTGCCTTGGGCTCTAACGCGGTCTGATCATTCCTCAGGGTCGGTCGAAAGCCTCCGAGGTCAAATTGACAGCCTGGAAAACAGACTCAGCGGCCTGCGATGGTTCCAAAAGGCTCTCGCCTTGGACACAGTGCGTCTTGCCCTAGCCTCCCCATTGTATGCCCTCGTGCATTCAACTGACTCTTTTCTTGCTCTCAACAGCACCTACAGATTGCCGCGCTCGGGATCCAGTATGGAGCGGCCAAGGTAGGTCTCGGGGTGGCGGACGGAGCGCTCGAGCTGGCGCAGAAGATCATGCAATCTCAACTGTTCCACGACCTGACCCAGGCCTTGAACCATGCCTGCGAAGCGGTCGAAACGATCAAGCGGCAAGTGACTAACGCCATCAACGCCGCGCGGGACCACCTCCACAACGCGCAGAAACTGCTGGACGTGGCCAAGTCCGCCGCGCAGGGCAAGTTCGACGAGGCCCGGCGGCAGGCGCGCGAGATGGTCGACGCCGCGCAGAAGATCCACGACGACTACGTGCAGAAGCAGGAAGTGGAGTCGAAGAAACTCCGCATTCAGCTGCAGCAGCTGAAGAACAGTAGCCTGAGCGCGGGGGTGTCGTTTGCCGAGGGGGTGCTGGAGGCGGCGAAGAACAACAACGCGGCCTTCCTCGCGGCGCAGGCTGGGCTCGATGCCGTGAAGGTCGTCGAGGGCGCCATCTACGACACCCTGCGCACGATGATCGAGGCGGCAGCGACCCTGTGCGATATCCGCGTCGTCAAGCTCCGGGGCACCATCACTGCCAGACCGGAGGAGCAGTCCGCCTTCCAGATCTACTTGGAAGGAACGCTGGTCGGCCAAGATTTCGAGTTCGATCTCGTATATTACCCGGGCAAGACAATCGAGTTCTTGGAAGGGCTGGCCAAGGAGGCGATGGGGCACCTGAAGCTGACTTAGGGCTGGGGCGGAAGCGGGGGCTGCGCAGAACCTGTTTTGTAACTATCATGTACAGCAATTTGTAGATCAGGACGGCAATAGGATGTATTATCACCTTATATCAAGGTTTCTCAGGAACTGTTATGTAGTTAAGGTTAGCAATTAATTTCACTTAGAACATAGATACTTAACCTGACACTGGTCGTGAAAAGGTAAAGCATCATTGTCTGCAAGTCGGCCGGATGGTATCGACCCGCCTTCCGGCTGGATTAAAGCTCTACCCCGGAAGGCCAGTGGATGAGTGAATAACACAGGTAAATCCCTTCTCTTGTATCCTTTCTTTTCCCTCAACACTGTCGATTGTTCTCTTCCATCATCATCATCTGATAGTTGATTACGTGTTGCGCCGCAAGATACAAAATCCGACCTTGTAATTGAATCGTGGAAAAAGTCCCTCAGCCACGTATGCACCACCAGATTAGATACTTTGGGGTATCTTCTAACACATAAACAACCAGCAGTCTACGTCGTCCGTGTCTCCTGCTTCTCGGCCCATGCCAGATCAATCTCACGCTCGGCCTCATAGCCATAACACCACATCTGCGTGGCCGGATCACTCCATTGATTAGGGCTGTGACTGAAAGGCAGACCATCCACTTCCGCGGCCATGGCCCGATCGCGTGCCTCCTGCAAAGGCCCATCTGCAAAATGCCACAGCTTGCCGTTCAACAAGCTTGCCTCTTGCATCTGGCCCGTCCGTACCATCCGCACTTTCTCGAAAATGGCCAATGCCTCAGTCAGATCGCCTGGAGACTGCATGTAGGACAAGGAGCGCGCCAACGCCACGCCATCCTCGACGGCCATCGCCGCACCTTCAGTTACAAGTCAATGCAATTCATTTCTAAGGGGGGGTGCACACTTACCCTGCGACATGTACGGAAGCATTGCATGAGCCGCATCACCCAGCATGACCAACCTGCCCTTCGTCCAGCGATTGAGCAGGGTCCCGCTTACTAGCGGCCATTTGATGGTTTTCTCCACCATGCCGATGATCTTCGTGGGCCTAGAAGGATTGTATTGATGAGGAGGGGAAAGGCCCGCACAAATATGAGAGGACTCACGTGGGGTCCCATCCCTGAAACTCAGTCCGCATGCTCTGCAGGGCCGTTGCCGCGTCCCACGTAGCCGGGTCGGAGGTATCTGGATGCGACAGCACCATATTAAATGCTTTGCCCGTCCCGATCGTATAGGTCATTGGCTGTGCTGCGCACACGGAAATCGACGGCGTCGGTGAGTTTGTTGCGGTATATGCCTGAGGAGGCTGCAAGATTTGCGGCCAGTTCCACAAATATTCTGTATTCTCCGTCAGTGGGTTCGTTATGAAGGGCTCTCATTGCGATTGGAGCTAGAGTTTTCCTTCTACTTTGCCTAGCAAGCTTAGAGTACTTGACACCAAATTGCCAAGCTTGTCATTGTCAGTGCCTAAGCCTAAATACACCCGATTCACGGTCCAGAGGTAGTGTTAAGCCTGTTGCAATGGTGATTTTCCGTTTCCTTGCTTCTGTTCAAGAGACGAGATAGCCTGGTACCTCGATATCCCCTCTGCACGTGGACTGCGCAAGAGCACCAGCCTGTGTTGTCCCTAAGGCATTAAGATCTTCACAGTCGCCATTGCTGATTCTCCAAGACCTAACGGGGGAGGGTTCACGATTTGGGCGCAGAATGTCTCGAATGTCTTTCATCAAAGAACGGGCCCCCTCTCGGTTGACGCTGAGTTGCCAGGATTGGAATTTCACAGGAAACTGGACTTGTTCGAGATCGACAATCATCACTCTGCTGTTATTGGACTTTTCGTCGTCACATAACAAGAAGTTGTCCAGTTTTTGGTCCCAGTAGATAGCTCCGTAGGTAGATAAGGTTCTAAAGACTCTCTCAAGCTCGCTCTCCAACGTCTCTAACGTTGTCTTGTGGCCATGCAATTTCTTACGGCGGGCGAGATCATATAGAGTGGTGCCGACTACCTCTGAGAGAATTAGCGCTGGGACCCCACCGAAGTTTCCCTGGCCGAAAAGTTGAGGAATCATCCCTCCTTGGAGGTCTTTCAGCCTCGTATAGGCTTGCGCTTCCTGAGCGAACTCATCCGACCACCCTTCTTTCTGTTGCTTGACAATTACTGTTCTCGGAAGATTGTCGAACTGTTCAATTTTCACTCGATATACGGGGTGGTTTCGATCCAGCTGCACAACTTCTGTCACAGTGATGGGTTGGTCGTTCAGTACGAGTTCCTGGTCCTATTTGAGCCAAGCCGCATCGTCCATCACATGGAAGTAATCAGTTTCTTACCAGAAGACCTCGCACGTTCAGAGGAGCAAGGCCCATTCCGTTCATATTAAATGTGAAATGGGAGGGTGAAGGTCAAAAAAGCCAACAGGAGGTAAAAAGGGATAATGAACGATTGACGGTAGCTAACTAACCAGTTAAAGAAGTCGACGCTGACTAATCCTCCGTCAGGTGACAGTAAGTCGTACTCGTCGCTGCGGCATCCCACCCGTTACAGACCTTGCCCTTTTTCCGTTTTGCAGCTTGATGTGAGGACGCCGAGATCTGAGAACGCAGCTCTTCTACTCTCGAGGGCCATCCTCGTTCGCGCTCCCATGCCGTAAATTGCCGAGTAAGAGAAATTTGGCAGAGCCCTTTTAAAAGACGTTCCTGGCAGCTTTGGGTCTTATTGCCATCGATTCGTATAATGTGGTCGACCCGAAAATCCGCAAACTGCGCATCTTCTTTATCTTGCAGCATCTGCCCGAATGGAAGTTTCGATTTGGAGAACCGTTCTAAGTCCGCAATGTGGCTTTTAGCAGCTTGAACCAATTTGGCAGGTCGAGTTTTGACAGGTCGATTACGCCTTTTGCGCTTTCGTGAGCCAGTTTGCTCGGGATGAGTGGACGAGCATGGTTTCGCTCGGCGGCAACAGCGCCACCTCAGACCTGGAGACGACGAGTTGATGTCTTCCTCCCCATGAATACCGCCTGATATGCCAGGGTGATGTCCCCTCATCGGAGATCCCGCAACTGGGGGGGGGAACTAAGGACGAGGAAGGCACCGACACGAGCCCAAGTTATCACAACTCTTTTTCAACGCAAAGCCCCTGAGTCGCTATCAAACCATCTCTCACTCCTCACCATATAGCTACTGTGACAGACATTGCCGTGGAGGGGAGATCAGGCAGCATATGGTCCTGGAGCGTATAGCCAATGTCAATTCTTACCTTCGACGATCTATTCTAGCAGGCAAGAATCAGTCCCACGGTGAGATGCAAACATACTCTGGTCTCGAGGCTACAAGACATCACAACGGTGCAAATGATCAAGACACTAAGTCCAACTGAAAACACAATCAACAGGCTATTATATTAACAAGTTCTAGAGATTGTTTGCATCGGGCATTGCAACGATGGCGAATTGACCCACTAACAGACAGTTCGGATATGGAACTCGAGCGAGGAGCCCTTCCAAGCTGCCTGTCACAAAATTTGGAAAGATATAGGACTAAAGTGTCCCGAATATTTGATCTGCAGGTCCCTATCAGACCATCTTTAAATCTTGGCATTATCTTTAATCTATTCATAAAGGTAGAAAGCAGCAGCAAGGAACTTCAAAGCTTAGTTGATCATGCTCATTTATAGTAAGGCTACTTGTCCGCTGCACCGTCTCCAACACAGCCGTTATCACCATACAGAAGGATGTCGATTCTATGCGAAATCCACCGCAGTTCTGGCTCCTCAAGTAAAACCAGGCGACGTAAGGCTAATGGCGAGGCATCGCGACAATTCGGATAGAGCAAACGCGAGGGAATACCTCTTTAAGGTACGAATCTTTCTTTACTTGTCGTTTACTTTTGCTGATAGTCTTAGTGGGCGCGTTGAGTGTGCGTTTGTTTAGGCTGCAGAAAGACCAAGGCAAATTTGTCGTTTATTCGCTAGATTATATCCTTATCCGATGCCGAGCCCGTTTCAGTTCAGAGGGATCTAAATCGCACCGAACAGGTGTTCATCGTAATTCAGAAGATATCAACTGATAGTGCCAACTTCCGAGAATTTTACACTACACATTATACAGACAAGACTTTACTCGCCTAGTGTCTTTTCTACTGCCGAGGGTCGCTTTATCCGGCTTGCTATCGCATTTCTCAGTTTATTGCACTCTACGGAGTCCAGCACCTTGTAAGGCTACAAGTAATAATAATTACAACTATTTGAGAATTCCATTTATAGGGAGAAAAAGAAAAGAGGAAGGCCCGCAGGGCCTTTACTCTCAGCTAAATGACTATGAAAAATCTGTATAGTAGGTTCAAAGTATTAGTTATATAATAGTCAAATAAACCGGCTGCAGCTACGATCAAAACGACAGCTGCCTAATAAATTAAGAAGATTAGCAATAATATTTCAAAATAGTATACTAGTATTCTAGGCCTCGCAAAAGCAATTTGTTCATCACACTATTTCGCCCCCCTAGCCCTTATAGTTCCTCAGCCCTTATAGCGAGTTCTCTGACACAGTTTTTCTCCCTGTTCTTCTACCAACCGTTTCTTATCTGTACAATTCTTATAATATTCCTATTTAAAAAATTTCTATATCTACTTTAGCTTTATATATAGTTTTGCTTACAAGCTTCAGGGTATAATGGAGTCTCCTACCTTCTCCATCACATGCTACAGATCTTCGTTTTGTCTCTCCGACAGTTCTTCCGCATTCCCGGGCCGCTTCCGCTCTCTCCCCGATGTACACCCGCCTTACTTTGCAGGCAGGTATACGTGCATACTTACATCCACACATTTCCCAGGAGGGAAACTTTTATTTCAGCACTTTCATCCTCTTTTAAACAAGACCGTCATCATTCCACTGGCTCCCTCTCTCCTTGTACTCACAATGTCACTGCCTTGGAAACGCCTGATCCGCTTCCGCGCTGGCGACGGCCGCATCTTGCGCGGTGAGCCCATCCTTCCCGCCGAGCGCCAAATCGACCTGGGACAAATCACCGAAGCCGATCAGCTGCAAGCCCGGGTCCTCGAGGGCCAGGACATCTACGATACCACGGGGGCGACTAAGGTGACGGACGAGATCGTCACGGTCCAAAAGATCCTCTCGCCGCTGGCCCCCAGCGACGTCCCGATTCTCCGGTGCGTGGGCCTCAACTACGCCAAGCACAGTACGTTGCTCACTTCCCATCATCGTCTGGTTTGCCCCTTTACGCTATCAGAAAATAACAGGGAGCCATTTCTGGTCGACAGTCAAAGAAGCAGGACGCAAGCTCCCACCCTTCCCCTTCATCTTCTTCAAGCCGAACACCTGCGTACACGACCACGGCGAGCCGGTCGTGATCCCGCCTATCGCGCAGAATGACCAAGCAGACTACGAGGGCGAGCTGGTTCGTATTGATCAATCCCGAGCGTTGTTTGCATCCTCAGGTTGTGTAGTGTAATGGTTAGCACCCAGGATTCTGATTCCTGTAATCCCGGTTCGATCCCGGGCACGACCTTTTTTTTTTTCTGTTCCTTTTCCCCCCCTCTTCTCCAAGAATAGTTCATGATCAAGTCTAACCACCGCACCAGTGTCTAATCATCGGCAAAGACGCAAAGAACGTGCCTCGCGAGCGCGCTCTTGAGTATGTCGCCGCATACACCGCAGGGAACGACATCTCGTCGCGGAAGCTGCAGCGCGATCCGGCGTACGCTGGCGTCGTGCCGCAGTGGGGATTCTCGAAGGGGTTCGACACGTTTGCGCCGCTGGGCCCGGTGCTGGTCGCGGCGTCGGAAATCCCCGACCCGGCGCGGCTCCATCTGAAGACGATTGTCGATGGGGAGGTGCGCCAGGAGGAGACTGTCGGCGATTTACTCTTTGACTGCGCGTACTTGGTCTCGTATCTGTCGCAGGGCACGACGCTGCAGAAGGGCAGCGTGATTATGACGGGGACGCCGGGTGGTGAGTCTTCGCTTTTTTTTTTTTTTTCTTGACTGTTGGGTTTGGCGTAGATGCGATCGCTGACCACGAGATCTCTAGGTGTGGGCGCCGGGCTCAATCCGCCGAAGTGGCTGGTGCCGGGGACGCAGATGGAGGTGCAGATTTCGCAGATTGGGACTTTGTGTAATACCGTTGTTTTCGAATAGGGTTGACGGGAACTGGGCCTTGTAAATCTTGATTTCGATAGAGTACCATGATATGGTATGGTGGACAGATACACTGCGTTACTACAATTGCAACTCCCGCAGAGACCGATTATAAACGGCAATGCAACCAGTTCCGTGTCTAGCATCGAAATCTCCTCTTGTAATGCATACACGAATAATAAATACTCTCCCCCAGGTTCATCTCACAACACCTCGAAAACATCGATCTCAACATATCCCTGTCGGGTCGGCGGCTTCAGCACCCCCAGAAACACCGTCGCAGTCAGCCACCGGTACTCCGCGCGGTCTTCCCCAACCTCAAACTTGGGCAGCGTGCGCGTGTACCACTCCTGGCCGCCGTTGGTCATGGACGTAGCAGCAGGGTCCTCGTCTTCGAAAACCGACTTCATGGTGGCCGCGCTGGCCCGGCCATAGCCCTCATTGGTAATGCCGACGAGCGTCCCGTCCGCAAGTCGGATCGAATAGCGCGCATAGACGAGGACGACCCCGTCTACCCGCACGACGTTCCAATCCCCGACGCTGTGGGGGACGATGGTACGCTGCAGTTTGGGGCCTGTGATTCATCGCCGTCGGCTTCGGGCTGGTCTCCTTCGGGTCCGCGTTCGCGCCAAACATCGCCCTGGCCTGCCTGACGCACCGGCACCAGCGCGAGGCGGCGCAGTGTCTGGTCCTGGTGAACGTGGTCAAGAACCTCGTCGCGTTTTTCGTTTCTGTATGAGGCCGTGGGCTGGGTGCAGGGCCGGGGCTACTTGGAGGTGTATCTCGTCATGTTTGCCCTCGGCGTGGTCACGGTTGCGGGCGCGCTGCCGCTTTATCTCTGTGGGAGGCGGCGGGTGGAGTAGGGAGTAGAGCTTGGGAATTCGTGATTTTCTTTTCGTGGTTTAGTTTCTCTTTTTGAGAGAAGGGTGATTATTTGGTCAGCTTTGGCAAGCACAAGCTCTACACCCAGCAACCGTTTTTTCTCTAGGCCGGTTTCGCTGCCACGGCGGTCAGTCAGAGTCAGGGCTGTTGCATCCAGACTCCAGATAATTGGTCGGGTGCTGCCGGATCCCGCATAGAGCCAGAAGGCTTGGTTTTGAGGACATGCCATTCACCTTCTAGGATTTCATGCTTCTCCGCTGTCTCGCATCTGCATTCTGTCAACTCCACGAAATACATCGTGTACTTCTAGAATAGCATTAGATGGGCGACCAGGTGGATGGGTCGGCGAGCTATGTCAGAGTTGCTATGCAGCACAGCTGACATGAGACTGCGGAGGACTCTTATCGATAACGAGGCGTGGGTACATACATTCAGTATCCCGCTTGGCAGACGATTTCAGCATTTCAGCCTCGAAGTGTGTGATAGAGATGCTGTGCCTCTGATATAAAACACATCGTCAGAAGCTCAACTGTCGACTAGCCGCGTCATTACCGTGCGTTATTGTCTCCGTGATTGGTGCGTTTGACCTGTAGCACGAACACTGCATGTACTTGTGATGACCTCGGAGATTGCGTTGTACCCCACTCTTGGTGGAACACCACCAACCACAAATATACATCGAGAGCGCAAGCCACGACTTATCTTAATCTCAATACCGCACAGGGCATTGCGCAGATGAGATAGCCGTCAATCCAGGCTCGAGCAATCGTCTTAACATGAATTGAATGAAAGCCAATCCCAGGCACTATTTGAAATCCGTATAAGCTCTAATTCCGAACAGTCGACCGTTTCCATTACGAAAGATAGAGTGCGAGGTAAGCTCAGAACAATGTATTTGTCGGATTGTCCATGCAGAAGCAAAACTGTACACGCCGAGGCATCGCCAACCCACACCAGCCAATCAAATAGCCAAGCCAGTAGGACATGCAAGGTTATCTCCGTGCAACCTCCGTGCAGAATCCCGCGTCGCCGTCAACTGCCGGCGAGAGAGTGATACCCCGCTTTTCGCCCTCGATTCCCAGTCTCGCAGATGAATACAAGCGACTACAGCCTACGAGCATCCCCACTCCATCAGCATACTACACCCACGGAGACAACAGCACGAAAGTCATCTACTGTGAAAATGACCCTCCCCGAACCGATCACGACCGCCGCCCTCGTCCTCCACAAGCTCCACGGCCCGCTCGTCTGGGAAACGCTGCAGATCCCCACCCTCGCGCCCGACGAGATCGCCGTCGACATCCACGCGACGGGCATCTGCCACACGGATCTGATGCTCATGAGCGGCGAGCTGCCCACTCGCCAGCCGGGCGTCTTCGGACACGAAGGTATCCCCCAGCTCCGGGTTCGAATGAACGTACCCTTCCCCCTTCCCCCCCCATCAAAACCCACCACTAACCCCATCCACCCCTTGGAAAACCGCAGGAGCAGGAACCGTGCGCCAAACCGGCGCCGCCATCACGCACGTCCGCGCCGGCGACCGCGTGCTCCTCTCCTTCGACTTCTGCGCGCACTGCGCCAACTGCACGGCCCGGCACCCGGCCTACTGCGCCGCGTTCCCGCTGCTCAACACGGCGGGCCACCGCGCCGACGGCTCCTCGCCGCTGCAGACCGCCGGCGGCGGGGCGGTCTACTCCAAGTTCTTCGGGCAGTCGTGCTTCAGCCGCGTGGCGGTGGTGGGGGGCCGCTGCGCGATTCCGGTGTCGCCCGACGGGGATCTGCGGGTGTTGGCGCCGCTGGGGTGCGGGATGCAGACGGGGGCGGGGGCGGTGGTGAATGTGCTCGGCTTGCAGCGGGGGCAGAGCGTGGCGGTGTTTGGGACGGGGGCGGTGGGGCTCGCTGCGGTGATGGCGGCGAGGATTGTGGGCGCCGAGGTGATTGTTGCGGTGGACGTGAGGGAGGAGCGGTTGCGGTTGGCCAGGGCGCTGGGGGCGACGCATACGGTTGATGCGGCGCTGGGGGAGGGGGTGGTCGCGGCGATTCAGGCGGTGACCGGCGGGCTGGGCGTGCAGTTTGCCGTCGAGTGCTCGGGCGTGCCGGCGGTGGTGCCGCTGATGCTGGCGGCGCTGCGGGCGCGCGGCCGCGCGGTCTCCGTGGGCGCGGCGGGCATCGCGGAGGAGGTGCGCTTCAATCTGTTTGCGCATCTGATGGGCGGGAAGGAGTATGTCGGCTGTGTGGAGGGGGATGTCTATCCGCCGGAGGTAGGTGCTCTGTTTCGGTGCAACGGGGGCTTAGGCTGACGGTGTAGTTTGTGCCATGGCTGGTGGAGCGGTATGCCCGCGGCGAATTCCCCGTCGATAAGCTGGTCAGGGTGTACAAGGTCCGGGATTATGAGGAGGCGTTTGCGGATGTTCGTGAGGGGAAGGTGATTAAGGCGGTGCTGGATTGGACGGAGTAGGCTTGTGTATCGCGAGGATGGTCATTTGCGTTGAGTCGAGTAATCAATCCCCCAGTAAATGTTGGGAGGTGTTGCAGTGTGACAGTTGAGTCGGGATTCTGCGCAGGTGGCATGATTCGGATGACACCCACGGGATTTGATGATGATACGAGGGGAGGTCTGACAGACACGGCGGTGATTAGTGATTATGTATGCTGCTACTGCCAGTAAGATAGTAAGTTAACCTACTCCGCAGCTTACAGCCCAGCCCAGCCCAGCCCAGCCCTAAGTCCAGGAATAATACTCCGTACTTCCGTGAATTCCCGGCCGGGCACAACGGCCCCGTTGCCTCACTGCGGGCCGGGATTTGAGTCTAATCAATCAGTTGAAGAACCCAGGAAACCCGCCGCAGTGGAGTCAACTGCGGGGCCATCATCACTCTGCAGATCGTCACATCATGTCTTGGTTGAAGACGACTAATCAATCCCCTTCGAGAACCCGTCGATGCGCCGCGCCCGACGGGCTCGTTTCATCCACTCACGCCCCCCACTGCTTCTCCGCACTACCAAACCCCGGGTCATGGCACGATATCGCGATTGACACTGACACCGCGTTGTATACTCCTCACGCATGCTACTATCAGCAGAACCCGATTCCGCGTGAGCCGGATGGAGTGAGGATGGCAGACTTTGTCGAGATGAGTCGGTCGGACTGAGATGCAGTGCGCTGCGAGGGTATAAGAAGGGCGGTGCTGCCACTCTCTATCCCCATCATCACCAGCATCAAGCATCCCAACAATCCAAGCAAAGCATCAGCTCTCGCATCAACCTCTTTCACCATCACCATGGCCCCCGTTCTCAAGAAGTACAAGGCTGCCGCCGTCAACGCCGAGCCCGGCTGGTTCAACCTGGAGGAGTCCACGCGCCGGACCATCCACTGGATCAACGAGGCCGGCAAGGCCGGCTGCAAGTTCATCGCCTTCCCCGAGCTCTGTCCGTCCTCCCTTCCCTCCCCAGCATCACCACATCTCACTAACCACTGCTGCCAAAAATCAGGGATCCCCGGCTACCCCTACTGGATGTGGAAGGTGACGTACCAGGAGAGCCTGCCGCTGCTGAAGAAGTACCGGGAGAACAGCCTGGCGTCGGACTCGGAGGAGATGCGGCGGATCCGCGAGGCGGCGCGGGCCAACAAGATCTTCGTCTCGCTGGGCTACTCGGAGCTGGACCTGGCCAGCCTGTACACGACGCAGGTGATGATCTCGCCGGCCGGGGAGATCCTCAACCACCGCCGCAAGATCCGCGCCACCCACGTCGAGCGCCTGGTCTTCGGCGACGGCACCGGCGACACCACCGAGTCGGTCATGCAGACCGAGATCGGCCGCCTCGGCCACCTCAACTGCTGGGAGAACATGAACCCCTTCATGAAGGCCTACGCCGCCTCCCTCGGCGAGCAGGTCCACGTCGCCGCCTGGCCGCTCTACCCCGGCCGCGAGACGCTCAAGTACCCCGACCCGGCCACCAACATCGCCGAGTCCAACTGTGATGTACTCCCCCCCCAACCCTCCCCCCCCCTCATTGATTCCGATAAAATCGTGGGATATTCATGCTGATCAGATGGCCCAGATCGTCACCCCGGCCTACGCCATCGAGACCGGCACCTACACCCTCGCCCCCTGGCAGACCATCACCGCCGAGGGCGTCAAGCTCAACACGCCCCCGGGCAAGGAGCTCGACGACCCCAAGATCTACAACGGCCACGGCCGCATCTTCGGCCCCGACGGCCAGAACCTCGTGCCGCACCCGAGCACCGACTTCGAGGGTCTGCTGTTCGTCGATGTACGTATCGCTTGGCTTGCATGCTTGGTTATAGAAAGGGTTCCGGACTGACTGCAGATGCAGATCGACCTCGACGAGTGCCACCTGTCCAAGTCCCTGGCTGACTTTGTAAGTTTCTGTTGCCCCTGATTAATAGACCCTGGTGCGCGGGCTGATTGATTTGCTAGGGCGGCCACTACATGCGCCCTGACCTGATCCGCCTGCTCGTGGACACCAACCGCAAGGACCTGGTGGTGCGCGAGGACCGTGTCAACGGTGGGGTCGAGTACACCCGCACCGTCGATCGGGTGGGACTGTCCACCCCGCTGGATGCCCCTGCTCCTGCTGAGGAGAACTAAGGAGAGCTAAGCCGGCTTAGACGAATCTCCACTCTGTATTATACTGATTAGAAATTGATTTTGTTGTTGTTCCTCCAATCTGACTTTTATTATGGCTTTGTGTGATTGACCCTCTTGACTGCAAGGCGGATGGATACCTACCGCTGGACTACAGACACCTGAGGCATCAAGACATGAGAATAAAACCTACCCCCCTAACACGACACACTCCTCAAAAACACCCCCTATCTGTCGACAGTACCCATGAAACACAAGACAACTGATTGACTGACTGTTATACGCCGTGACCTTGGGCGACCCTCCGCCATCGTCCACCGGCTGCGTCACGGCAAACACATCCCGCCCGACCGCCCTCTGCCGGTTGATCGCTTGCACCACGCTGAGGGTCTGGTACACAGGGAACGCGCCTTCCTCGGTCGGCTGTAGATCTAGTAGCGTCTGCAACCATTGCTCGATCTCCAGCCCGACTGACAGGGTTCGACATCGCAGGATCCCCGCCAGCAGCAGGCCCGTGAATCCGATGGTGTAGCTGTTGCGCGTGAGGGAGGTCTGCATGTCGGTGCCTTGGGCGATGCGGACGAGGGCTTGGACCCATACGTCTTCCTCGTGGGGATGATGGTCAAGGGAGGTTGAGTGTGGGGTCTGCAGGAGGGTGAGAAAACCACTGCATTGCATGATGCGCGCTACGACGTAGTATGCGTAGTTCAGTGCTGCACTGTGCGAGGAGAAGTGGATGGTCGGGCTGCCGGTCGGGTCGACAGGGCCGTAGATGGGCTGCTCAGCGGGAGGGAGGTGCGCGAGCCACTCGTCTAGTTTTGCAGCCTGTTGGCGGAGACGAGAGATACACGTCGCTGGATCATCTCCGGTTCCCAGGGGGCTCATCTGACCCCGGCAATACTGAAGCACGGCATGGAAGTTCAGGCGATGGGACTCGCACATGATGCTCAAGACCAGGACCCGGCGCCCGTGCGGGGTGTGTGGTAAATCCTCGACCAGCGAGACGGGCAACGGGACGGACGGCAACTGCTGATGAATCTCTACTGAGCTGAAGTAGGCGCGAGCCCACCAGACCACATAACGGATCTGCATCCACGAGGTGAGGAGCGATTTGATCGTGGGGTCTGCGACGCCCTGCCGCCCCTCCAGGAGATTCATAATCCCCTGCACGTGGCAGCAGAAGCCCGCGAAGTTGCCCATGGCCGATTCCAGGTGGGCGAACAACACCAGCGTCGTGAGGATGACTGTGTTATTGTGGTCAAGATCGACCGAGGTCAAGGTAGCGAGTCTCCGAATCGCGGAGGAGTAGTACAGATGACTTGCAGTCTGGTGGGCTAGGCTCGGACTCCACGGGCCCATTACTGCGGTCGTCGATACTTTGCGCTCGCCACGGAGACGGCTGATATTGCAGGAAGACAGAGCAAGCACCGCGTCTCTAATGATCGACATGTCGGGGACCAGGAGTGTGGTAGAGTGGAAGACGGGGTGTAAGGCGGGTAGACAACGATCCTCCCAATAGGTGGTGTAGAAGATGTCCCGCTCCGTCGTTTGCAGAGATTTGACCAGACTGCCGGTTTCGATCCCGAGTCTCTGCCCAGTTTGAGCGCTGGAGTCCTGGTCACCAGCCAGCTCTTGTGCCGTCGCATTGGACGATGTTTCACTTGACGACGGGGATCTCGACCTCTGCCCGGTTACAATCTGAAACCTGAGGCCAGGTTTCACATATTCGCATTCCTTCCCCAATCTTACGCAAGTCCCACATGCTGGCTTCTGCTCATCGCACTGGATTCTCGATTAGTGCTGTCATTCTGAACTGCGGGAGTAGGGCAAATCAACCTTTGTTCTGCGCTTGCGACAGCTGGTACAGCCATCGCGCGAGCGGATGATATCGGTCTTCTTCGGCCTAGGCGGTGCAGGCTTGTACATGGGTCATCTGCACGGCCTATTCTTGATGAAGCGATGATTCTGTGATAGTCGGATGCTGTGACGGGTGAGTCACGAGTGCGTTTGGCGGAAGTGGCAAGGACCAATCACGTGCCTTTCGAATGTGATCAACCGAGCCAGACCGCAGTCGGTTGAAGCTAAGCCTAAAATGGATGCTATAGTTCTGGCCGCCGGGTCCACTGATCCTGTACTGAGCACATAGGCGACTCGAGGCTGTAACCCGCAATAATATCTCGGTGTGAATCAAATATGAGGACAGTTGGATATATGGCGTATTACTCTTTGACAATTGTGCCTGCCATGAGGTCGCAAAAACTGATTCAAAGAAGCTTGCCGCAAGGACATTACACATCAAGCATATACACAGTCCATCGCGTGAACCCGACTCCTTAGAAAAAATCACATAAATGTTTCCTCGAACACCAACAAATCCTACACTACAAGCTAGGGAGTTGTAAATTACAAAATTTATTTGTTGCTTCGGTCACGTAAAATAAGGGTTTATTATTACCTACTTTACCATTTAGTCATGTGACTGGTTATTAAGCAAAGGCCAACTGGTTAAAAGCTAAGGAATAAACCTGTAGTATTAGAATTACTAATAAAAATACTAACCACCAAGCTATCTTCATGTGATTGAAAAAATAGGATGATGTATGCATACAAAAGTGTAAAATAAGGCGATGTTTTCATACTTTTCACATTCAATACGCCACCCTCCTACAACCCCTTCTTCCTCTCCGCCATCGCCCCGCGCTCGCGCACCAACTCCGCAATCGCCGTCCCCGTCTCGCCGCCCAACCCCGCAAAACCCCGGACGACCCCCTCGCGATCCCCCTTCCGCATCTCCTGACTCATCTTGACCTTCCCCTCCACCTTACAGACTTCAATCTCCACCCCGACGATATTCCGCTGCATCAGCTCGATATACCGCTCGGGCGCATCCTCGACCGCCCACGGGCCCGGCCGCCCCGGTTCCCCGGTAAACCCCATGATCCCGCGCTCGCACTGCGCCGACAGATCGCGCATCTGCTTCGCGAGAAACTGGCCGGAGCTCGCGCCGCGGGAATCGTAGTACACCGAGAGCTTCCCGTAGACCTGGACGGCGGCGTAGTTCCAGGTGGGCACGACCTTGCCGGTGTCCGGTTTGGTCTGGGTGTAGAATTTCGGGGTGACGTAGTGGTGGTGGCTCCCGGTGAACACGACGAGGACTTCTTGGGCGTGCGTAAGGATCTCCGGCGTTGGGTTGTTGTCGGTCTGTGGGGCTGTCTCGAGGAGGGCCTTGACTTGCGGGTTTTGTTTGGCGATGTGCGCGCGTAGCCGGGCGGGTTCGGTAGCGGTGGGCGGGTCGAGGACGAAGGGGACGTGGGTGCATTGCAGGAAGTCCTGGACTGAGGAGGGGATGCCGGTGATGAGGAGGCCCAGGGGGTTGTCGTGGATGAATTGGAGGAGAGCCTCCGTGTCGGTTTCGGCGTGGACGCTGGGGATGAACATGTTGGTTTTTTAGGGGAAGTTTTGTTCTGGTAGGTAGTGAGAGAAGAATTTGGCGTTGATGCTCGAGGAGGATGTGACCTTATTATAATAATATCCTGATCCATACTCGACTTTCAGGTCCAATGATGACAATGCCAATGTAAGAAATTGGGGATCGTTCTGGTACACCCGATCCGGTAATCTGTGGGTCTACCATGCGCTAGCATCGCTCTCGCTCACCCGATTAGGTTTAGCGTTTCCAGATCCCTCCAATTTGCCATCGATGCAGCATGCCCTGTAATCAAAAACCCATCGCTCTGGAGTCGACTATTATTTTCCTGGAGGAATTGAGTCACCGGTGATGCACCGGAGATTCTCTCCCGGTAGCTGACACACAAAGCCCATCACGCACAAAGCGCTCTAACCGCAATCGGTGCGCAGGTGCGATGGTGCCCCAACAACGGGAAAATCAGTACATCAGGAGGACCATATAGCACCAGCAAACAGGTATATAACCCTCTCAAATTCGTGTCTTGTAACCTGGGAAAGAATATCAGCACGCTTCAACTCAAAGTTCCAGCCAGTTCAAACCACCAATTAAAATGAGCACGAGTACCCCGACCCCCCTCCGCATCGCCATCCTGGTCAACACACCCCCCGACACCGCGTTCTGGCACGACGTGCGCAAATGCTACCAGAATTCCTTCCTTGCGGTCGCGCCGACGGCCCAGATCGACATGTACGATCCGGTCTTCGAGCGCCGCTTCCCGCGCCCGGCAGACTATGATCTGGTCGTCCTGACGGGGGGCAAAGCGGATGCGTCTTCCTCCGAGCCGTGGGTGCTGGGGGTGTTGGAGTTCCTGCGAGCCGCAGCGAAGGAGGCACCCCAGACAAAGATCCTGGGGATCTGCTGGGGTCATCAGGCGATTTCGCGGGCGTTTGGAGGTGTGGTGCGCGCTGTGCCTTCGGGGCCGATTGTATGTATACTTATCCCTCTTGACTCTGTGTCTGGGGCTGGGGAGTGAGGGCTAATGTTGCGGGTATGCTAGGCTGGTCTTGAAGACGTGCGCTTGACGGAAGCGGGCCGGAAGTTCTTCGCGTGTGATGAGAATACTACCAGCTACGTATGTTGCCTGTGCGTCACTGATTCCCTTTGAGCTAAACTGACGCGCCTGGCAGCGACTGCCCGAGTTCCACGTGCGGGAGGTGGCCCAGCCCGGCGAAGGGTTCATCCACCTCGCGGAGAACCATGAGATGTTCGTGAATCAGCAGAACACAGTGCTCTCCTTCCAGTCGCATCCGGAGATCGAGACCGAGATGGCGAAGAAGATGTTGTTGGAGGAGGATGATGTGTACAACGGGAGACTCTCTCAACAGGAGCTGGAGGGGCATCTGGCTCGGTTGGAGCGGCCGACGGATGGGTTGACGGTGTTGAAACGGGTTGTGGAGTGGGTGAGGGAGTAGAGGACACAGCCTGTTGACTATTTGGTCGAGCCTGTCTTCACTGTAACATTAGCCGCGCAGCAAGAATACACCAAGATTGATCCCCCCAGTATTGCTCTAATACAGCAACCCTCAGCAACGACAGCTTAAGGCGAATAAACACTCATCGCAAACCCCCCGTAAACGGCAACGCGACATTCCGAGACCCATTCCCCGGATCCCGCAGAAACGCCAAAAGCTCCTTATACCCCTCCGCCGCGGAGATCGTATTATCCGTCAACACGACCGCCCCGCGCCGCAGCCGCGGCAGAACCGTCTTAGGCGTGGGCAGCGCCAGCACACCATAATATCCACCAAACATTAGCCCCTAATCCCCCATTATCAACCAGACAGAAAACTTACTATCAAGAAGCAACACATCCACTACCTCCGGCACGCCCTCCCGCAGATCAATCACCCTCTCCACCTCCGGGCCACACTGTGCCCAGTACGCGCGCGCGATCGCCGCCTTGCTCGGCTCCTTCTCGGTGGCGATCACCGTGCCGGGCGTACCCGTGCGGGCGGCGGTCTTGCCTACGGCGAGGGCGAGGTAGATGGTGCTCACGCCGAAGCTGGTGCCCGCCTCGACGACGGTGGTGGCGCCCATGGCGGTGAGGAGCTGGTAGGCGAACTGGCATTTGTCCGCGTCGAGGGCGATGAACTTGTCCAGCATGAGGCGGTCGAATTCATCCTGCTTCAGGACAGGAGTTTGGCTGTCGGCGAGGTTGTCTAAAATGTCGGAGGAGACGGCCCTTGCCTTTCTCCTTTCGGGAGATGGCTGCTTCTTGGCCGAGGGACTTTTTGTGGAGGGTGGAGAGGAGCTGGAGGATGAGGGGTGGGGCGTCGAGGGGGGTGGAGGAGGACATCTTAGAATGGGGTGCTGTTTGAGTGGTTAAGGCAGCTGTTAGTCTAGCAGCATTAAGGGACGGTCAGAACGCTTGTTAGTATGATGGAGCTTGTTGATGAAATAGTAGTTTGGGTTTGGGGATTTGGGGCTCGACGGAAGTAACGGGAGTGATGGGCCGGGGTCTCTTGGCATTTGGGGACAGGTAGGCTCAATCATCCGTAGTGGCACTAAACATCGCTTGGACTAATGTTACTCGCAAGAAGGCCGTTCTAGCAAGGCAGTAATAAATCTCAGATTGGTAGGCACAATAAAGCAATATGAGGTCGCGTATATAAATTGTGCTTAGTTCATGGGGAAATGAAATAAAAGGCTTTGCTTCCATGCCTCACTTCAAAGGTCCAAGAATCTCACTGCCTAGTCAAAGACCCATGAAAGAAGGCTTGTTGCGTATTAGTAACTTAGTACCACTGTTTCCACCATGTTAGACCTAGACTTATGATCAAGAGGTTGAAGCTGACCAAATGAATGATAGTTGCATTCTAATGGCTACTAGCCATATAAAAAGCCACGATTGGATGGACCGAAGCATAGTTGCATGAGAAGAATGTGTCATCGCGCTTTCATCGACGTTGATGTACTGTAAATTTGGAGCAGCCATATCCACCTTGCTCCCCAAATTGCTGCCTCAGGCACAAGATCCTCTCGGGCGCATCCGGACCGGGATGTAACGAATCGTTAAAGTTTTGCGTCCTTTCCGGAGATTACTATCTTAGAAATAGATCCCGAAGAGGACAAAGCTTGATTGGCATGGTCTGGATCATCCTCAGTCGAATGTCTTCCTTCCACAAATCTGCTCACCCTAACATCTGCTTACAAGTTCCCTTGCCCATTCTAACACAGGGAGTGTAAGCACCTGCAGTATCATCCTGCTTTCTCGAAGAGATAAGGAACAATGCCGCGTCAGTGGCAGCCAACCCACCCCATGATTCATGCAAGCGCAAGCAATGGGTCTCCGTTCCATCTCCTCGGGATTTGCTCTTGCCCCACCTCGACCACTCACATTCAATCAACACCCCAAATTCTCCGATCATACCACCCGCGATCTCGGTAAGGATCCCGAGAACCTCAAAGTTCTTGCATGTTCCAGTTATTGCGGGCCCCGCGTGGCACGCAAGTCAAACCCCGACCTAGAGCCACCGCCCCGTTTCACATCCTCCTCCGGGATTTGGTGCACCGTCCCTGCGGGATCTCTCTTTATGCTTGGGGTTTGGTTATATCCCAATCCTTGCCCATAGTCATGGCGATCTCTGTTTCAACTCTGCCGCTGCTTGTCGCAACACTCAACACGATTTGCGCATGAACGAGTAACCCAGCCATCAGTCAGAATGGAGGTTCCCAAGACAATACCAGACGCCACTCGTCCGGGACATCGGAAATTTAGTAAGCCGCCAGTCAAGGTCGCTTGTCTTGCTTGGTATGCTTCCCTTACTCATGAACACACCCCTTGAACCGAGAGAGGCAAATCACTGATGCTGTCGCAAAGTCGCACCCTCCGCATCCGCTGCGACGGACTCGAACGATGCGGCAACTGCGTCGCCAGAGAGACACCATGCTCCTATGTGCCCAGTAAGCGCGGGGGACCACGGATCCGCAAGCGGAAGCGGCCGTTGACGCCGGTGTCCGGGTCGATGGATACGTCGTTGAATTCGATGTCGAACGACGAGGTGGAGGTGAATGGGCTGGGGTTTGGATTACCGGGGTCAAGTTCGGGGTCAGGACCGTCGTCGCAGATATCGCTATCGCAGGAGGAGGATGAGGGTACGTATTTGGGTGTATGGTGGTGAAGGTATGTAGGCTAACAGGAGTAGTCTGGCTGGACCAGCTCTTCACTCTGGGCGCTCCAGGAGCAGGACTTCGAAGTATCGAGAGCTCAGTATCAGAAATCGAACAAATATTCGACGAGATTTTCGCAGAAGACAGTGTGCGGATACCATCTGAGGTAGAGGATGAGCCTGCTGTGGAGCCGGATCTCCTGCAGACGTATGCGTCGGATGAGGATATGTATGTGCAGTTTCAAGATGTGGTGGAGGTGAACTGACAAGAAGGCTAGACTGGATGCATATTACGTCTTCATTCATCTGTACTGCCCCCTTCTCCCTCCGCCTGAGCGACTCCCCGTGCGCAACAAACCCGTCTACGGCCCGGCGACCTACCGACCGTCCAGCCCGCTGGCACTTGCAGTGTGCGCCATCCTCTCCTTAATACCTCATCCGGAGGTGCGACAACCCTCGAAGCCGGAGTGCATCAAGCTCCGACGGGAAATGGCGCATTCGTATGCACAGTCAGCCTTGGAGGCTGTGGAGGCGGATCTGGAACTGCTGGACTCGGCGTCAGATCCGTCGCACGCGTTATCGGAGGGAGTGGCGCAGTGCACGCGCGAGCCGTTTCATTTGAAAGTGCCGGTTGGGCTGGAGGCCGTATTGGCACTGGTGCTGCTCAGTAGTTATGAGTATGCGCAGCGGGGGAATATCCAAAAGATGTGTAATCGGGCGGGACAAGCTTTGACAGCAGCGATGAGTGTATCATTGCATGAGACAGTAGAGGAGGATGGGTTTGCAGAGGCCAGACGAAGGGCGTGGTGGATGACAGTATGTTTCGTCGTCGAGAATTGGAGATCGGTGCTAATGAGTGCAGTACATGACGGTGTGTCAGGGCTCGATTGTGAGCGGGATGGTACGTGCCACTCACCTTTTGGTTGGATGCTGCCACTGACCCTTTTAGCCTCCTGTGATCAATCTTTATGACCCTCGCTTTGTCACTCCATATCCCAAGGTAAGTTCCCTCTCGGAGTAGTTTACCCAGAGTGTCGAACTTCGAACTAACATCTCAGGGCTGGAAACTCCTCATCGAAGCCCAACAGACGATCCTCGAAGCCACGACTTTCGTCCACGACCTCAACCTCACCATCAAATCGCAGTACAACGCACCATGGATCTCGAAGCGCATGATGGATCTCGACAGCCAGATCACTTACCTCTTACATCCGTGTCGGGCGTCCTCTCCTTCAATACCGCGGTTCCCACCCACCCCCACCGACTCACCCGAAATAATAGCACTGCAGAGCATGAAATACATCGCCGAGATCAAGCTCCACAGGTGAGGCATGACTCCATCCTCACTCTCCCCTCACCCCATCCTAACACGAAGTAGCGCCCGGATCAAAACGCACCGGTTCTGCGCCTTTCAAGACGCCGCCATCTTCCGCCGGCGCCACTGCGACCTCCACGCGACGACCCCGTCATCCACAACGCCAGCCCCAAGCTGCTGCAGCATGCCTGGCCCCCAACCCCAGAACCCACCCCCAACTCAGTCTCGGAACTCGCGCATCTCCTTCCCCTTCTCCAGCCACGCCTCCTCGAAGATCTGCCTCCACGCTGCCCTCAACATCACCAACCTCCTCGACAACCTCCCGTACCCGAACCCGACTAACGAGATCCCGCTCACGCGGCCGCCGTACCTCGCCCGGCATTCGCGGGTGGAAATCCCCCGCACGATGCCCTCGTTTGCCTGCTGCGCGATGCAGGCGAGCTATGCGATGATGATGCTGGGGATGAAGGCGCGGGGGAGTGTCAGTTCGAGCAGCAGCAGTGGGACTGGTGGTGGGAGCAGCGGGAGTGGGCGGTCGCTTGACGGGTTCGTGGAGGAGCTGCGGCAGAGTCTGCGCGGGGTGTGGAAGGTTTTGGGGAATTATGCGATTGCGTTTGAGGCTGTGGGGGGGATGAGAGGTATGTTGTCTTTGATCTTGGGTGGTCTTGGGTATGGGTATGGGTGCTGACTTGAGGCGTCTAGATGAGATTGGACTGTCCATGGGCTGGCTGGAGTAGATGATCCTCTGGGGGTCTTTCGATGGAAGGTGGATGGCGATGAAGATGTGTCCTTGCAGAACTAGGAAGAGGAGATCTTCTCTCAAATCGCATTTACTCCTTTTACTCGGCCGCGCAGGGTGAAGATGAAAGAGTTGCTCCCAGTGTCCACAATTGAGTCGGGAGAATTCAAAGCGGAAGGCGCCACAGTGAATCGCAACAGGAGATGACCGGCAACCGCCGGTGCCTGCTCGCTGCCTCGGTGAAGCCACACGCTCAAACGACACCGAACTATTCACACACTTGATCTAGTCCTTGACTCTCAGTTGTAACCTAGCCGACCTCACAATCCTTACGCAGTGAATAGGCACCGGAGCTCATCTTTAGCCTCTAGCTTCCACACATATTTAAGCATCACTTCTTACCCTGTTCTCAACCACACCTTCGAAAAGCATCTTCCAAGATACCAAGCTTCCTCTTCATCAACAAATCAAACTTCTCCTCAGCAACCACCATCAAAAGAAACCTACTCGAGCATCCACCATGACGGAGCCAACTACCCCGGAAATCAACATCAAGCTCGAAACCCCACCCTACATGCAGCACGACTACTTCCACCAGCTGCCCGACCACCAGCAGCTGAGTCCCCTGCCGCATGAGCAGCAGCAACAGCAGGTGCAGGTGCAGCCGATCCCGTCCGCCGCGCTGGACCCACTGCTCCTCGGCCCCGCCGCGCAGCCGCTCAGCCCGCCCGCCCAGAAACCCCACCGCGTCCCGCTGAGCTACTGCCAGCTGCACGACCGCGTGCGCTGCACCGTGACCACCGACGGCAAGCGCTGCAATCGCCAGTTCGACAGCGAGGGCCGGCTGCGCTCGCACCACCGCCGGTTGCACGATAAACTGACGGACCCGTGCCCGTTCTGCGGCCAGCGGTTCTGCGGCCGGTTCTCTTGGGGGTTGCATATGGAGAAGGAACATGGGGTGTTTGTGGCGGATTGCAAGGTTGAGGACGGCGATGAGGTGAAGATTATACAGTTAGGAGGGGTTGGAGGGGTTCTTCAGTAGGGGGTGGGATGTTCCCCGGTAGAAAACGTCGAGGTATTTCACAGGGCGGCGTTCGAGGCGTTCTCCAGCAGGAGACTAATGCATGATGCATCCAGGATTGGTAGATAGATACACACCCTGCAGAGGATTCTGTGGATGATGGATATCGTTATGCGATGTACTCGAACAATGAAAGACTTGACTTCGTGTCAAAGAGGAGATGGAGATAGCATCCATCTAGCGGTGTTCTCATGGAACCCGTCCGGTCTTTGTACGCAATTTAATCGCTTCGTTATCTGTCCATATAGCAAGGGGGATATAAAACAGTCAGCTTGACTAAATCAGCACCGATCCAGCTTATGAAAACAAGCTCGTAGCACCGTAGCAACATGGCCTCTAAGTCAAGCGCACCAAAGCGCACCTCGCCGCCCAGCGAGCAGCAGGCACCCGCTGCAGCCCCAGCTCCAGCTTCAGCCTCGGCTGCAGCCCCAGCTACACCCACGCCTGTCAACCTCCACCCCCCTAGGCCCACAACGCCCCCCTCCCAACTCCTCCCCTCAACCCCACCAACCCCCTCCGCTCCGCCCCGTCAGCGGTACAGACTCCCCCGAACCCTCCCGGGCCAACCTTACCCAACCCGATCCACTGGAACCCAAGGAACCCGTGGAAGCCAAGAAGCCCAAGGAAGCCAAGAAGCCCAAGAAGCCCAAGGAACCCAAGGAACCCAAGGAACCCACGGAACCCCCATGAACCGCCAGCCCCCAAGGGCAAGGCCCACAACGCCGCCCTCCCAACTCCTCCCCTCAACCCCACCAACCCCCTCCCCCCCGCCCCGACCCC